>PNEQ01098029.1:0-47441 GCA_003012365.1 Medauroidea extradentata
TAGAGACATGAACTTTTCGCGAAAAGAAATTTGCCTCACTTTGTGTCAGTGACTTGTGTGCACGTCTGCAGACTTGCTTCACGGTCAGAGATTGGATGTTTTGACATTCGTGTGTCGTGGTGTTTTACACGCAAATCACAGACGTGTGGTGTTACAGTAACCTTATTGTGTTTGGTACAGTCAAATGAGAAACGTCACAGTTCAAAGGCACGCTGCCAATATCTATGAAGCAGAACTGCAGACATGCACATAAGGCACTGGAACAAATTGGGGCAAAATTCTTTTCGCGAAAAGTTGATGTCTCTACTAATATACTACTTAAAGTTAAGCAGTGACACAGTGAATAGTGTCAAAATAATGAAATGTCACGCAGATTTTTGTACCTTATTTAAAACAATTAAAATTTAAAGTCAATTTGCAGGGTATCATTATTTCCTGTATACTTAGTGAAAGACAAAATCGACGTATTTTTCATAGGTCAAATTGAACGCTACATCATAACTCATTTTGTATATATATGTATCAACGTACGTTTGAATTTATCATTATTTAATGTATTGAATGCCGAGTTCCGATTGGCCTTTTTTTATTTAAGTTGCCTTATTTTGTGCACTAAAATGTAGTTATTCATTAGTTTAGTATTTGGTTTTAAGTATCTAATTTTTAGTGTGTTACGTACCTTTCTCGGGATCAAACCAAACTAAATCACTAATTTCTTAATCATCAGTCCAAACAAGGCCTGAACAAACGGACAGCGTAGTTACCGAGTACATTACGCAACACAAATGTCCTCACCAACCTTCAGTTCGGCTGGATATCTGTAAAGACGATGTGATAAGTAGCAAGGCGCCGCGCCGCCTTAACGTAACCGATTTAGCGCGTGTTACGTAAGGCACGTTACATTAGCCGTTTACGATACCATAAATTCTTTCGTCGCTGTTGGTAAACAAGGACAGGCGCAGAGCGACAACCTAGCCGCCGCGCCGGCGTTATCATGATAGATTGCAGTCTTGCCAGCGTACGTATTTTAGGGATTCTTCATTAGTAGAGTCTTGCAAATGCCGTATTATTTTCTAGCTGCAGAGTACTTATTGTCTGTATAAGAATATGCTAGACACGGCAAATTGTAAACCGGCTTTGGAGCTGAATTTTGTTCGTGTATAAATAAATAAATAAATAAATACTGCAAACCGTTGTTCGTTCCCTCGGCGTCATCCTCTGCCATACAAACGTCACAGAATATTAAAGAATACAGAAGTGAAATACCAGGTAGGCCGGGAAACTGTCACACACGCCAGCAAAATGGCTTCGCTGGCAAGCAACATGGCGGAAACGCCTACTGCCAATCAGCGTAAGGTGGCAGCCCTGCTAGCGGCAGCCAGGCCAATAGAAAACCTGCCGTGACATGCAGGAGCCAAACATACTATGGCTAACAGCCTCGGGCAACCAATAAGGTCGTATCAAATGAGCCGCCACATCATTTCACGTCTTTAATATTTGTGCAAACGTCGTTGCTTGCAATTTTGTGATTTTATTCGCCGAATCAAATGCCTTCCATAATCAGGAAAGCTCTCTGAACTGGAAATGACAATTGCATTTGCCCCCTCGCCGATATAAACGCAAATTTACGCTGTTTAGCGGCAGACATTGTCCCTTGTCAAACAAACGACAGTTATGTTCGTAACCTCTTCAGTAGTTGAATTAACCTCACCTGTACGTATTCTATGACGGTGGTACCCCTGCATATGTTATCGCTGCCTGTCGCTACATCGGCCAGGTGACGTCACTGCGCTGTTTGTTAAACACGTCGCGCTATCGTCTCCTTCCCCGCTTCTACATACACTGTAAAATAACGTCTTAAATAGTATTGGAAGGTGTTAACCCATACACGGTATGGGAAACTTACCAAACCTTAACTTGTAAACAGAGCAGCTGTCGATCATAAATACAACTGCTGTGTGTATGTATAAATATATATATACACACATACACACGCTACCCTCAGGGACGTGCCAAATTTTGTGCGAATTGATGGTAGGAGTGGAGAGAATTACTTAAAAAAAAAAAAGCATCTGCTATGTGTAGATACGAAGATGATGGATTGATGATTAGACATGATGGTGTATGGCTAAAATGTTTTGTGTCAAAATGCTCTTGAAAATACTTCAGTTTCTTGCAACATATATGATTGGGTGATATAGTGTGACACAACGTAGTTGTCTGCAGACCAATAACGGGCATCAAATATTACAATAGCGAAGTTCCTATTGGCTTAGTCAAATAGGGCAACAGCCAGTCATGGTTTCATAAGCAGAACGTCAGTCAAATTTAAACCGTCATCTCTAATTATGGTAGGGGCTGCAGTGTTCGAGAGGTCAGACCTCTCGCCTCCCACCAAGGTGATCCGGGTTACATTCTCGTTGGGGTTGGTCCCCGGATTTTCGCATGTGCTAATCGTGCTGGACGATGCCGTTGGTCAGCCGGTTTTCTCGAGGATCTTCCGTTTCCCCCGCTCCTTCATTCCGGCGCTGCTCCATACATCATGTCATCCCCCACCAGCGCTAAAGGCCTCGATGTTAAGTGCTGACCAAAATCTCTCTCTAATTATGTTAAATTGATAAAAAACATTTGTAGTAACATAGCCTTGAAAATACTGTAGTTTCTTGCGATATGTATGATTGGGTGATATAAGTGTGACACAACGTAGCTGTCTGCAGACCAGTAACTGACATAAAATATGACAATACCAGGATTCTTATTGGCCTAGTCAAATAGGGCAACAGTTCAGCCAGTAATATTTTGGTAAGCAAACAGTCAAGTTTTCCCCGCGATAATTCATCATCTCTAGTTACGTAATTTTCCGTTCAACACATAAACCAAATGTCATTCTGAAATGAAATTGTGAGAAAATTTGGGATAGGAAGAATGAAGTAAGGGTGCGAAAGACAATACGCCCTCCCCCACCAAGGTTGACTTGGGGGAGGGGGGGGGGTCCTCCCTTTAATACCGCCATTCCTGTAAGTACGACCCTGGATACCGTACATGTACCGGAAACTTTTTTCCCATATTTTCTTTCTTAACGTTCCACTATATCGCTCATGTTCAAATTCTTGGTTTTCAAGTCTAGTAGTGTATCTGTTTTCGAAAACTTTATTAGAGAAATAAAACACTATGCTATTTCTTTTCATTCGTCGTTTAGAAATTAAATTTGACTCCTAACGCAAATTTAGCGCGAAATTGTTAAGGGTGTTCAAGCGGGAAAATATTACAATTTCATATTTGTATGAAATAGTGTTAGTTTTATGGACGTTAGTTGTCAGTACATTTCCCTCTTACAAAACAAATTACGTTGCCAGTTTTATCACAACGGTGCGCCAAAGTCAAAATTAACATATTTGTACTCAATAAAAAACTTGAATACCAATAAACATTACGAAATGAGATAATTCACGCTGTTGTGTATTTTATTAATTTTTTGCTGATTTTAGCTATGTGTTTGACTACAAACGTATTTTACAATGGGTTTTTATATGCTTCAAGTTGTAGGCCGTGACATGCAGTTTTGATATATTTTTTTCGTTTCATTATGTTTACTGGTTCTCATGTTTTACATAAACTAAAAATATGCAAATTTTGGCTTTTAAATGCCACTATGGGAAAACTGGCTGAGTTATTTTTTTTTTCGTAAGATGAAAATGTATTCTCAATTAATGTCTACTAAACTAACCATATTTAATAGAAATAAAAAATTATAATCTTTTACCTCATGATTAGAGGTACGTCAGTTTCGCGGATTCATCTGGCAGCAGCCTAGACTTGTCTGTCCTATACACCCACTGGCCACAATCGATTATCTATTGGCTTATAACCGTACAAGCAGGTAGCATGCGATAGCCCTTCGCATTATTTCCTTTTTTACTACTGAATTACAGTAGTCAAACGCGTTTCGTAACAGCCGCCAGCAAGTCACAGACATGACAATGAAGTATACATAATTGGCGTTCAACCTGACCTGGAATGTATCTGCGAAATTTACGTAGGCTACCTCTACTCGTGATCGCCCTTAAAGAACATTACATGGTTCTACCTGAACACAGTTTTGATTTATACTCTAGCAAATAAATAAATATATATATATATATATATATATATATATATATATATATATATATATGTATATATATCTGTGTGCTAAATTTACAAATAATTTTACAGTGTAGGGTATCAGTGGAGGGAAAACCGTGCTCTTTACTCCACATTCCTTGTCGACCTTTCGTGCCCAGGTGAAATACGTTTCGTCATGGTTTTTTACTTTGATGTTCTTCCCCTGTTTTCCAGGTTGCAGCAATTAAGGCGACGTTCCAGCGCCAATAAAGAACAAAATCGCGCAGTCATAAACCGGCTGAAAACTGGAAAATACAGATTTTTGTGACGTAAGGTAGTAAGTAATCTTAGTTCTTCTCGCAAGTACTTGTAAGTAGTCAATTTTAAGTTCAACGCTTCTCAGGTAGAAAAAATTATATATATATATATATATATATATATATATATATATATATATATATATATATATATATATATATATATATATATATATATATATATTAATATCAGTGTCGACATAATGTCACGTCACACTTTTATTGTTTTTTTGTACAAAATGCAACGTAAAACAAAAATACATATAAACAAAAACGAATTAATTTATTTAATTTTATGAATTTATTTCACGAATATTATGTTGGTTAATTTGATACACGGTTCACAAAGGTTTTTTCATAAGAATCAAAAAGGAAAAATATAAAATATGGCATAGGTACTTTACATTAAACTACGATTAAAACTTTTTAATCGCAAGTATTACGTGTATTTGTTGAGGTTACTCGTGAACACAATCCTTCAATGGGAATTTTATTTTCTTGGTAGTAATTTTTTTTTCGTTGCGTTGCGAAAACTTAAAAGTTTTTATTCTGATTTGTGTTTGTACAGATATTTTATATTATCATACAAGAGTTGTTTTACATGGTCCGTACTTGCAAGTACATATAATTGTTTTCATATTTTATCCATACAAATAATTTGTTTATAAAAATAATCGTATATAATATGTCTGTGTATATTTGCATGGCTTTATTTCATGAAGTGATATAATGCATAATCCTTTTTGTGGACAAATATTGGTATTGCGGAAATTTTGCAACGGAAAGCAGTAAACCCTGAATACTTGTTGTAATATTGTGAACTGCTCAGATATTTGGGCTTAAGTAGCCTATAACAAAATAGTTACGTTACGTTGAGTACGACATAGATATCATACAGATGTATGTAAACGTTCTTTGGGAATGTTATTGAGGTGCGTCTCTGTGTACAATCCCGAAGTTAAGTTGCCGACTTTTAGAACTCCCCGCGAGCTAATCTCTTCAAAGAACAGCTTATATTTATTTGGTTTGATTTAGCTCGAACTGAAGTTTGTCCCTCGTGTGTTATCTTTATATCGGCTTCGCGAGATACGGTGACACATAAAATAGCCCTGTTTTTTTTTTAAATTTATTTATTGGAAGTGAGGCAGCTTTTGTCACTAAGTAAATGCGACTTTCTCGATATCACACGTACTCGATACTGTCCGAGTATTAAGAGTTAATGGACGCTAGTTTTTTCTTCACGTTTGAGGCACGGAAACGGGGAAGGTGATAAGTCGAACATAACACGTCCGTCAAACACCTCATCGCTAGGGATACTGGTAAACCTCGGGAAAAGTTGATTGTTTGCTAGACTCCAACATGCTATGTATAAGACTGAAGGTTTAGCACCTATATTGGATATTGTTTATAAGAAGCACTGTGTTCCTCTTCAACAGACCGTGTGTGATTTGCCAGAAAATTGTTCACACGTGACACGATTGAGATACTACAGTTTATTGGAGACTATATTAAATATTTTCGCGATTTTCCAGTGTGTCTGCTCATCGCCTCTAAGAGCGGAGTACTAAACTATCGAGCAGTGTTTTCCTGGAAACCTTTTTTCAACGGGACTTCACGCCATGACCCTGTTATTTTATTTATGGAAAGTATGTGGTAAAGTCCAATGCAGGTTTCTATGATTTGGTTTCCAGATTAGGGTTCATATTTTCTTAGCTACAGCAACGTGAAAAAGTAATTTTTAGCACTTTTGAAGAACTTGGAAATCATTTTTTTAATAAACGAGCGGTATTTTTTTAAATCATAGGGACATGGTTTGAAGTATGGCTTCTTTTCGTAGATAAACACGTTGGAAACATTTTAAATAGATAAACGAGAAAAATTACTTTCCGTACGACGCTACATAACATCTCACGCGTAAGGTCCACAAACTCTTAATGGAAATAATCTTAATGTTATTGGAACTGAGCGATATGGGGAAAAATTAGAACCGCGAGTTTGTCGCGAAAATATTGTTGCATTATGTTGTTTCAATGCCTTACATTTATTACTAGCTTGCAGTTGTCACACGTGTGTGAAAACAACTGTCGTACGATCACAGATAGAAGTAAGTGGCAGTGAAATGTTAGACGTTCAACCTGTCCTAAGAGCATATACTCGTTCCTCTACCGCGTTTTAGGAAATTCACCGGAGTTCTCGCGTGTGTTCACTGGACGTTCGAGCAGGCCTCCGTAGTGTAGTCATGTAGGCGCCGGTCTATGGTGCGAGAGGTCCTGGGTTCCAATCCCGGCTCGAGCATGGCTTTTGTGTTGAACCTTCACCTCACTTCACCCTCATCGGCTCGTTGCTAAAGAGCCGTGAAACCCTCTCACCTCACCGGACGTTCGTAAATTGACTGTTTTGCTCTCAACTGCTTCAGTAAGTGTATCCACCAGGTCAACTGACTTGAATTGTCGGTGGACCTGAACGCCGGAACGTCAATCGGTGAATTATCTAATACAATCTCGCAACAAAACAAAAGTCTGAATTAACTTAAATAATTGTGAAATGTAAGGTCAAAGGAAGCTATCTTACCTAATTTCTCGTATGCAACATTAAAAAAAAAATTCATGTATAAATCTCAGTTACAAACTATATTTAATATTAAATATCCTACCGAAGTGTTCATTTCAGAATTCTATCGAGGTGAAGTGTTTAAAAAAAACATGAGCAGATTCATTCCATTTCATTCGTAACGGAAAATTAAACCGATAATGGCCTCAATCGGTGCACGCAGATGTTTGAACCAATGATAGATTCACCAGTGAATTTCCGAAAACGCGTCTCTCAATTTCGTATCGGGCTATGCAGTCTGGCAACGCTGCCTCGGATGAAGAAAGTGGCGTGTGGAGGGGGTGTCGCTGGTGGGTGCAGGAAGCGACGCATGGTGAGAGAATGTTGATAGAGCCATGCTGCATGTCGACCTTGGCCGGGGTACCGCTGATGTTGCTGCTTGAGGAAGGGACGGGGGAGTCGCCATCATAGTTCGTGTGCACCTCACCGCGGGCCCCCCAAGGTCACCCCCTCCCCTTTTTATTTATCCGTTCTCCAGTTGGCGTTCAGGAATGCAGGCGTCCGATATGCACCCGCTGGACCACTAACGAGGCGTCCACCTGATTGGCTGCGATCACGAGTGGTCAGTAAAAGCGCCAATGGGCTGAGATTCGCGGCAGCCGATCATCGGTAATGTCCTTCCATGCTTCGTAGCCGAAGTCCTCGCGTAAAGCTTTATTTTTATCCGCTAAGTGCATGTGGACATTATATATAATTCAACGCTAAAAGCGTCAGTTTGAAGTGTTAAGACAATTGTACTGTATTCTCAGTTATAGAGATGTAACATTTGTTCAAATTGTGTTATCAAAATTTTCTCTACGCCAAAGCGTAGGATATATTCTCGGTAAACTGCTTGATATAAATAATAATGAAATATGCCATTATTATTTACGTCAAACAGTTTACCAAGAATATATCCTATGCTTTGTCGAAGAGAAAATCTTGATAACACAATTTAAATAAATACTATGGCTGAAAAACTGAAAATATATTTTTCTAACACTCTCCCTTAAAATTATTCGTAGGTTTCTCGAAGCCAGTATAAAAAAATGACAACAAACCTAGTCTATAATTTTGACCAACTTTCTAGGCAATATTTTGTTTCGAGTAACATATTTCTGAAGAATAGTCTCTGACGTCGAAATATCGTGCACTTATTTGCGCCGCAAGAGACCGCACGCTTAACAAATGCGTCATTCTGGGTTGTCTAAATGTTTGCTCGTAAAAGTGGCAAATATAATTACCTACGGTATATATTTTTTTGTACTTTTTCATATCGACTTTCAAAAATGTGTACACTTCGATTGAAATGTTCAACGTTTATTTATGTACCACGCACTCCTATAAGAGAAGTGCTTGGGTGGGGGGGGGGGGAGAGGGGATACAAATGCCAGTTGTCTTGCGCTTAGAGGCTATGAGGCAAATGGCTAACGAGTAAAAGTTGTCCTTCCAGCTCGCGATCGCACTTGTTGTTGTCCAATAGCACGTAAATTAGATCTGCAACAATATTGTATAATCGGAAGGTAACTGTTGAACAACTTGGTCATAAAAATGAAAAAAATATTCGTCACAAAACATAGTAGTTGTCGCTATCAAGTAAATTATATATTTTCCTTCTCTATCTCCATCTTTAGTTATGATCAGGGGGTGGACACAGAATAGGGCGGCTAGGGCCACTAATTTGAAGGGCATCACGCACCGACAACATTACAAAGTAAACATTATGTGTAATTTAAATGCAATGTTTGGTGGTTTATGATACTAGAGTGTCAAGCATTTATTGCGTAAATATTAGACATTTATTAATTTATAGTAATTGACATTCTCAATTACAATAACTTTTCGGTTAAGTTGTCTACCATGAGACGCGCGACCTCGTGACTGCTCTGACTGCTCGTGATGGCTACGAATCGTAAATTGTTTTGGTGTTTGAGGAAGTATTCGGCTAAAATTTTATAATAATGGGGAAGATCAGGAGTTACCCCTGTTCTACAAATAATTGTGATTCTGTTTATTCACGCGCAGAAGGGGGCGTGCAAATGTTCTACTTTCCCAAAGATTTGAACAGGTTAGATAACGTCTTTGAGTAGTCAACCTTAAAAGTTTTAGTTTCCGAAGTTGCCGGTGGATGATGATACCTTTTTTAGCGGCTTGTTGGTTAACATGGCCGTGTCCACTCTTGAATGCTTTACTTCCTCTATGGTTATGATTATAGGCTGGTATTTTGGGTGAACAGATGTTTGCGCCATTTTGTTTCAGTTACTTACGTACATTACTTCACATCTGCTTCGTGGTTAATTGCAGAAAGTTCTTGTGTACAGGCATCACTGTGTCAACCGACACATTCTGTGATTAGCGGATACAACCGACAGAGACTGAGAGTTAAAGACATTCAAATCATTGATAATTAAGAACAACAGCATGTGTGCACGTAAGGCGATAAAGCACGTTGTTGCAAAAGTATTTTCTTATTGTTTATTGTAGGTGACAGCTGAGAGAATTTACAGTCAAACCTCTTTAATACAAACCTGAAGGGATCAACATTTTGGCTGATTGTAATAATGAGGTTTGTATTAACAGGTGTTCCCTAAAACCTTAAAAAGTTTCTAAAATTTTGGTCACTCTGTTTATCCCCACAATTCAAATAGTCTTTTCACCACGACGACTTCCTTCTACTTGAGAACTTGATATTGCATATTTTAATGCATAAACAAAATTTTTTATAAATGTTAAAGTAATTATTTCATTTTCTTGTACCATTCCAAGGGGAATAAAAATCACTTTGTATTAATGAGAACTTTGTATTAACAGGGTTTGAATTAACAGGTTCCACTGTAATCTGATTGTGCAATAAAACCCCTTCAGCAATATCCATCTGTGAAATTTAAAGTTGTATTTTTGACGTAGAAGGTGTTTAATTTTAATGCGTTTAATTTATGTTGGTCGCCATCTTCATTTAATTTGTGATCTGAGGTAATAAAACACGTGTTCTGTATGTAGCTGGCGTTCTGTTAGCGTGCGCGAACTTGTAAACATATTTCCAGATGTCTCATGACTGCAGTTGCAGCCCGCAGTTACGTTGCAGAACATGCAACTTACAACAAGCAACCGCAGTAGTCATTCTACACAAGTTTTTTTCTTTTTTTGTGCGGCATATCTTGCAGTCAGTGCACGTGACCTTGGTGTTGTTAGGAGCTCAGAATTGTCGTAGTGTAATCTTCGGGGAAGTTGCAAGACCCGATTCTGTTAGAAGTTTGTTTGGTCATATATAGTTAAGGGGAGGAGAGGAAATGAGAAAAATAGAGGCGGACTGCTCGTAGAATTGCAGGTAACTCATGGGAGTCGTTTTAGGCTTTTCTTGAGGGAGGGGGGGGGAAATTTTGTGACAGTGACCTTGTTGCATGATTTTTTATTAATTAAGCATGTATACATTATAAACTTTAATATTAAAACTTCAGTTTTATGTTCTTATGTTACTATTATTTTAATAACAAAATACACAAAAAATGTATACACTTTTCCTTCTAAATCCAGGGGTACATTTGCCCCCTCCCTGCCTCGACTAAATGACGCTCCTGAAATCACGGTGTTATATCATGGCCGTCTGTAGCACGAGGCCGCGGCCATAGATCTGGCAACCCTGCCTGGAAGAGTCATTATTAGTGGCAGGAAAATTTCGCAGATCCAATGACCTTCATGTTAGTATACGCTGTACTATACATACTCAGGCCCCGGTCATTTGTCCATCAGCTGTTACTCAGTGGAACAGCAGAAAATGAACGAATAGACGGGGCTTGAGTATGTATAGTACAATGGAATCTAGCACGCTGCTCATTGAATCTGCGATTTTTTTCCGACCCTAGTCAATGGAACACTTCTTTTAGCTCTCCGACAGCAATGGTTGTCTCTGATTCGTTATTCTGCCCTACATACCGGCGAATCAGGGGAAGCCACTGCAGTTGCCGAGACCAAAGAAGTGTTAAAATTACCCTTCTTGCCAGATTTAGGGCCGTGGCCTTGTGTCGAAGATGGCTATGCTTATATCACTCATACACAAGAATTCTGCGACAATATTCCTTGACACGTAATTTTAAGGCCGCTGTCTACCGCAATTTTCGTTACCATTATTTTATTTTGTATTTGTACCACATATTTTTTTTTTTTTTTTTTCGTATTTTAGACACAAAATGTGACTAAATTTGTCTGTTATGAAATTTTTTTATCTCTCATAGTTTTCGCGTAATGGCTTGGTAAAATCATATTTTGCATGTTTCCGTTTTAACGACTACACTCAAACCAACTGATATACCAAACTAAAAAAAAATCACAGTGTATAAATACATTGCAGGCTACAATGACATGCTCGTAAAATTAAAGAATAAAAATTATTTGTATTTTTAAAAAAAATATTGAATTTTTTAAAATGTTTATTTTTAATTTTAGCATTTTTTAAAAATACAAATAATTTTTTTTCTTAAATTTTATGAGCATTTCATTGTAGCCTGTAATGTATTTATCCACTGTGATTTTTTTAAGTTTGGTATATGAGTTTGTTTTAGTGTAGTCGTTAAAACAGAAACATGCCTAAATATGACTTTAACAAGCCATTACGCGAAAACTATGAGAGATAAAAAAATTTCATAAGAGCCAAATTTAGTCACATTTTGTGTCTAAAATAAGAAAAAAAAATATCTGGTACAAATAAGAATTTAAAAAATGGTGATGAAAATTGCGCTGTTTCAGCCGTCATATTTAATTTTTTTTTTATTTTTAGTTTTTATCGAATCCTCGTTAGAAAAAAGTTAAAATTTGCGGTTCTACTGCGAATTCTAATTTACATTGCGCTACAGTGCACGCATAACAGTTCAACTTGTGACCTACATTAGAGGCTGCAGTCAGCCAAACAAATTAAGAATATTAAAAACAATTTTCAACTCAGTACCACGGTAAATAGAATTCGCAGTTTAATCGCACATGCCACATTTTTTTCCTCAGAATTTCATAAAGGAGAAAAATAAAATAAGCCTATATGGCGACTATAAAACCAAGGCATAACTTGGTTAATTGGTAACTATGCAGATTATATCTTGTGTAAGCAAGATTCTTTATTACTAAATACTGAACTACTGAATAACTCATTGTTTTAATCAACTAAATCCAGAACTCCATTCTCTTACACATTTAAGCGGTATGGTGTGTCGTTTTATGCAAAGCGTTAAACCGTTGTTGGTCGAATCCACATTGTTATAGATAATCAGCAGCAAAACGCGTCCAGAGAAATTTTTGAACATTAGGCCACTTGCTGGTTGTGTATTTTGAGCTGACAATAGGTTTGTTTATTATGGAAGAAGATGGGGGGGGGGGGTGTGTGGCAATGTTTACGATTGGTATTGTGTTGAAAGGCAATGAGTGACCTTTGAACGCATGATTCACGGGCAGCCTATCAAAGGCAGTAGGAAGGGGTCGCATTAAAACGGTCTGTGACTCATCACCCACAATGTACGTATGACATAACTTTTTATGGTTGCACGGCGACTAGAACAAAAACTCATATAACGATGCAATTCCTTTGCAATGTTCGTCATCTGCAGCTGTCACTTTCACAGTCGACAAGTCATCTCTGTCTCTGTGCGTATCACATAACAGAACACAATACAGTGCGTATAGGCGGTTCGAGATACAGTGAGCACTCAAAAGCCTTGCTAAACTTCTATTTTCAGCCAATATTCGTATCTCTCCGCGCGTAAAGGCTAACGAAGGTACATGTCTAACGTTTCTGGACACGTCACTTCATATTTGCGCGTGTAAGATAAATTGTGCGGTCGGTAAAAACCTATACAGTTTGATAAAAAAAAATTATTATTCATATCAAAACAAATATGTCGAATTTAGTTGATTTTATTTCGGTATTGTTGCATTTAAAATTAAAAAAATACACGGAACTATATTCAGCAATTCGCTGCCAATCGTACAACGCGTATGGTAACTATTGTTAATGTTGAAATATGCAGTAACGGCTACTGATTTTGTTCACAGGTTAAATCTTTAGTGCTCACTTTATCCCAAACGACCTATAATAGAATACATGTCCATTTGGATTTGCCAGAGTTGAATGAAATTTCACTGTCATGCTTAATTTTTTCATTCGTACCTTTCAAGGAAAGTTTATAACTTAATAAAATAAAATCAGCAATCTTTAACGTTACTGGTAGTATTTAATTTCAGTTACTAGCAAAGCAATTTATTTATTTTTTATTTATTTTCATTTATAAATTACAGTACAACATTCGTAATGTCTATAGACGTTTACATTAACGGCGCCGCCTAACACTAGCTCAAATGCATTGCAATGTGTTTGTAAGAACGTATTTTTCCAAAACTATTCCCCACATTGTGCCAATGTACGAAAAGACAAAGAACACTTGCGACAAGAATGGAATGTCAATGTTACGACACAACGTTCATTAAAAATACTGTTTCTAAGCCTTCAAACGTAGCTAAATACGGCCTTTAGTCTGCTGTACTTCAAAACGTACTAACCTGGTATACGTAAAACTCAGAACGTGCATTGAACTATGCTTGAGATTTCTCACCAATAAAAATAACTGGGTGATCGTATGAGACTTTATCCCATGTTAAGGACGCATCGGCTGGAATGTAGCTCGCTTGGTTCGTTGTGTCGATGCGGCATTTGATGCTCGCTTGTAAGTCGCCCTTACAGCTCCGTCGCTTCTGAGCGTCTGACGCGCAGGTAGGCGGCGCTCTTAGGTCATGAGGTTGGAAGGTTTGCAGTCATGTTACAGCATGAAGCGTACAAAAAGTAACCCGAGTAGAGTTTCCAACCTCCCAGTAAGTCACGAGACCCTGGATTGCTTGCAAGATTTTTAGACACAACCGGTGGTAGAACAAATCTAATCACGTGACTGAGAAACACATAAGTCATCCTCTGCAGGTACTTAATTTAACCGCATCAGGTGAAAGTGAGGGCGGATGGTAAACGTCTCTTGCGGACTTGCCCCTCCCCCCTCACCATCCTCCCCCCCTCACATTGTATCCACGGCCTACCTCTTCTGAAACACACACACGTCTAAAAATTTCCAGTTTAATGTCATCATCCCCTGTTTATATTGTTTTTGTGATAATTGTGTTAAGCCAGAAAAAGAGCAGATAGGCTATCACAAATGTTAGGCGCGGTTCCCCGCCCATTCCCCTTTTTTGACCTTTTATTTTTAATTTAGTTGTAAAATATTACCCATTTTTCAAGCGGTATTTAATTTTTTTTTTTTTTTTAGGAAATGCCTTAAATAGCACTAGTTTGCACCTTAAAACAACATTTTTTATGGGAGAATGACCCCGGGACTCACCCCCTTTCCCAACCTAAAGCTGGACCAACCACTGTTTTGTATCAAATATTTTTTTCGTGACAGGTAATTTTTTGAAGACAACAAATTACATGGTTTCGACTTATAAGTCGATTAATAAAATTTTCGCCAATATTACATAATAAGCTAGAACCACAGTATTTAAAAATTGTATTTTAAACAACACTGCTAACATATTATTTTGATATCTGTTTTCGTGTAGGCTTAAAACATTAACTATCGCGAAAACCGTATATAAAAAGAGTTGCTTGGCCTTAGCTGACTGACGTCATCACGATGTATTTCAGCAGTCTGTTGGTAAGGAGATTGCGGCCGCAGTTACTGCACAGCTGCGTCATTACGAGAACATATGACGAGCCACAAGAAGATGGCTGCGGTGGATTTTCCCTTCACGCGGCGCTGAGTCTTCGCGTCGGAGAGGTTGGCAGTCGTGCGGCGAGCGGCCCAGTGCTGCCAGCTGGCGCGCTGCTTTCCGCCTTCCGGTCGGACCGTTGGCGGAAGTGCGCCGCAAGTTCATTACGCAGATAAACAGCCGTTGAAAAGGTCCCTTCGCCTCGTGGACAAGTAAGGGAGAGGGGGGAGGAGGAAGCCTGCCCGGGTAAAAAACGGAAACACGCGTATGAGGAAGTCAGTCACCGATAGAATATCGTCCGACCATGATAGCGCGCCCTACAAACTGCACGCAGCGCTGCCAACATACTCTCGTAATTTTCTCTAGGATTCGTACGACTCAGTCTTCTGCAAATTAAATCGACTAAACAAACGCATATTACTGTTTCAGACACAATCAACAGGGACATAACATTTCGCGAATCCAATGACTAGAGACATGCAAAATTCGCGTTATCATTTGGTAGCAGACTAAACTTCACTTTCCTATACATAACAGAGCATAATCTGCGATTCAGTTGGCCACAAACTTGTATGTGTTGTCATTCACGTGTGTTACGTCTTTATAGAGATTGGCTTCTCTACCGTGTAAGCATTCTTCGCGGCAAGTCACGGCAATATCGGCCAGCGGGAGACGTCGAAAGAGCCTATAGTCACTTGGAGTCTAGTCAGCTGTCAGAAAGTAACGCGAATTTTGCATGTCTCTACCAATGACTTACATGTTGGGATGCACCTGTGCTTACTCACAAAGATGTTAAAGAGTCCATATAGAGTATATCGCCGGGAATTGTAACTAAACAAACGCTTGACGTGGCTATGAACAATATGGCCGACTAATTAAAATTTTTAGGGTATATTAATTAGGAGGTTGTAAACAGGGCTAAAGATAGATTTTCCGACCTAAAACATTACTTAAAGAGTATAATACATTCATTTACCTTACAAAATATCAGTCTGATGTTTACTTTTGAGGTTAAGGCTCTGTTTCAGTCGCCATATTGAATTCTATTAAATTTCACTTTTTTTGGAATTCTGAGAAGAAAAATGTTAAATCGGCGACTATACCGCAAATTCTATTTACCTTGAGCTACAGTACAAGCATGACAATAGAGCTAGTAATATATAGTTCGGTCGTAATTTGTCGGGCAAATTACGAATTAAAAAAATTTTCCACACACATTGCGGCGTAATTATATGTTAACAGCTGAATCGCAAGGTCTGTACTGTAGCGAAAAGAAAGTAGAATTTGAGGTATAATCGCATTTTTAACATTTTTCTACTTAGAATTCCAAAAAAAGCTAAAAATAATAAAAGTCAATATGGCGACTGAAACCTAGTCTTAAGGCCTCGATCCCTAGTTTAGCAGTGGTTTCGAAAATATTTTATGTAACCCAAATTAATACATATATCAAAAATTCCTGTGGCAGTTTTAACACTTATATATCAACGCTTTTATATTAATTTTTTCTGTTATAATACACCAAACTGATTTTTAGATTTTTGCCCCCGAAATAGTTCACATTTTGCTGTAAAATAAGCCAAAATGAAGGAAAATATTTTTTTTCTCGCAGACGGTACACTATTTTGAAAAAACGGTCTGGCAGAATTGTCTATCGTATGACTGTACACTGTCTCAAATTTTTTCAAGGAATTTGGTTAAAAAATATTTGAGTTATTTGCAATTGTTTGAAATAAACGAGAGATCATGGCCTGAAACCAGTGACTGATCCGATAAGAATCCCGCTGTTGTAATATTTTATGTCTATTAATGGTTGGCAGACATCTACGTTGTGTCAGAAGTATCTCACGTAATCAATAGAGATGGTGGAATATCGAGAAAATGTTCTGTGTCAACATACCCTTCAAAACATTGTAGTTAATTGTATCACATAAGATTGACTGATGTATGTCTGATACAACGTAGTTGTCTTCAGACCAATGACAGGCATCCAATATTACGATAGCGGCATTCTTATAGGCTCAGTCAAATAGGGCAACAACTCCAAGTACAAGCTAAAGCCAGTAATCTTCTGGTAAGCTGAACGTGCGTTGAAATCTAGCAAGCAGTAAAGTTCTTCCGCGATAAACCATCATTAGAGACACTGGAAAATCGCGAAAATGTTTAACATAGTCTTCAATAAACTGTAGTATATTAACCGTAACACGTGTGAACAGTTTTGGGACAAATCACACACGCTGTGTGTTCAAGCTGTATATTTCTAACTGGGTTTGTTGAAGAGAGAAACAATGCTTCAAATAAACCATAGCCAATGTCGATACGAAACAGTCAGTGTTATACACAGTATTTTGGAGCCTAGCAAATAGTCAACTATTCCCGCGATAAACCGTCATCTCTACTAATCATATTTGTTGTAATTAACTACAGCGTTTTCAAGGTTATGTTGGCTCAAAACATTTTCGCGGTATACCATCCTCTGTATTGATAATTTTAAGCGAATAATATGGTGTGGTTAAAGCTTTCCTGAGGCAAAGGGTAGTCATCGCTGGCAGTTGCGCTGATTTTGATAAGAAGTACCTTTCATGTTGGCGCTGAGTGAGAAATCTTGGGTGCAAAACCGAAAACGGCCGAAGAACGAAATTCTATTGAAGAAAATAGCGCTTGTAAAAATCAGTTTAAATGTTACCCGTTAACGATATTATATCGCAAATAATGGTTGTAATTTTCTTTGCCAATACGTTCAGCTTCTTAACTTGTAGTAGAATATACCTTGGTCGACAAATTTAAATACTATATAAATGGAAAACGTTCTTTCACTGTGGGATTTCCGCCGGGACATTAGTTGTGTACGGTTATGCTTTAATAGAAGATTCTTAAAGTAAAATAAAACCTTTACTTTGTGTAAAGTATTGCGAAATACTTTACAAGTGTGACTAGTTTTAGCCATAATTTTACTTAAAATTATTGGATAATGTGTCAGTGTTTATTATTTTTAAATAAGTGCAAATCCTATATCTAGGGCCAAGGAAATTTTACGAATTCAATGACCTACATGCTAGGATCCATTGTCCTATTATATTCAAGCCCCGTCTATTCGTTAAATGTCTGTTGTTCCACTGAGTAGCAGGTAATGGCCGGGGCTTGAGTATATACAGTAGAATGCATTCTAACAATTTCCCACCCCTACTCATGAGTAAAGTGTTAGTGTAATGTTGACTACTCGCCATTCATCAAAGCCTATAATGTACTGTTCCCTCATACGAGACTTGGCTCATGGAACAATTTTTATTACAATTCCGCGAGCTCACAAGAATAATTAACAAAAGAAATTCATTGTTCTACGTAAACTGTCAACCAACTATCATTCTTCGTTCTAATATAACCTATTGTTAGGTATCTGAATTTTTTGCGAAAAGGTCTTTGCTCCAACTCATTCGGAAAAGGTCTTTGCTCCAACTCATTCAGATGCTGTACGCGCACACTGTAGTTCTGCTTCATAGTGGTTGAATATTGTAGCTATTCCTCATCTTGAAATTCTACCGGCAAACCACAGACGTGTGGTTTCTCAGAAACCGTATTCTAATTAGATTGGCGCAGTCAAATAAGCCACGCCTCTGCACAAAATCACACTGGCCGCGCTAGGTTTTTTTTAGATTGATTTAAAAAATTCATAATTTTTTTAACTGAATGCTTTGTAAAACTTTAAGACTAAGAGCAGACATACATTGCACAATTATCGCGCAGATGTTTTCAGAGAATAACGATATTTTAAAATCAAAACGCAAATATTTTTTTTTTTAATTTCGGTTATAATGAAGTCCTGGGTATTATCGCATTAAATATTATAAAAATTACAGTTTTCCATTTTTTATGTATTTTGTGGTTTCAATCCCTTAATTTTTCTAAAAACCGTTTTTAATTTTTTACTCGAAAGCAAAGCGTACTAGCGCCCAGTGCTATATAAATAAACGTCCGCTAATAGAATATCTACTCCGCAAAAAAATAAAAGTCTCATAGAAGTATGATGAGTAGTTTATATTTTATCGTCGACTGAGTATTCCAGGCGTTCGCTCGACATCTGACCTTGACCATGCCTCTTGAATTTCGAACACCATAAACTTTAAATGTTGGTTACTCTCGTTAATTTTCAAACTCGCCTTTTGTATACCCGCATTATACGATAGTTAGAGAAGGTGATTTATCGCAGGAAAAGTTGACTCTCTGCAAGGCTTCAATGTAATGTATTCATTTCTGACTTTCTTATTTCGTTACTGGCGAGTCCCTATTTGACTAGGCCAATGATAACTCTGGTGACCTACTACTGGACGTCTGTGATTCGTCTGTAAACAACTTGGCTGTGCCACATAACCGTCGGCCAATAACACGTGACGCAGGACGCTACACATATTTGCAGAATACGCTGGCAGAAAACGTTCTCGCGATTTCCCACCATCTCTAACGATAGTGAGTGTTTCGTAGTTGACCCTACATCATAGGCGTTGACGGTGATACATCGCGGGCTTTAGTGTTTGCTTTCATTTGTGACGCTTTTCTTTTGTTACTGGTGAGTTCCTCATGCTGTACGAATTCTTGGTTTTTAAATCGTTATATTTGTTTAGAGTATAAATAAAAAATGTTTCCTTGTCATGGTATACTGCAAAACCGACAGATTTAATTAAATACTGTTAATCTATTAATGTTTATGTGAGTATTGATAAATAGTTTATGAGGTATTTTTGTTCTACTTATAGACTAGTACTATAAATTCTTTGGTTTAGGCCTAAGTTTTTCCTGTAGAACGTGTTTAATTTACTAGGTTACCTGCTAAAACTGAGTGTTTTGAAGTGCCTGCCTGTATATTGTTTGACGTCACATATTATTATTTCTGGGAGTGATTGTGTTTTCTTTCTAATTAGTGTATATATTATTTTCGTCTTAGTATTATTATTACTTTTTTTAAGTAGTCACTTGTAGCATTTCTGTATGAGATATGAAAGAGTCAATGTAAGAGATGGCAAAATTGCTTTAACTGCGCCAAATAAAAACATTGTTATTATGTTCTCTTAACATTTTGCGCTAACTAGTGAGCGAAAGAAATCACATACATATTTTCTCTCTCAGTATTTACATATTGAATTTAACAAGTAACGCAAGTTTAGCGCAAAAATGTTAAAGAACATACACAAAATTTGGTTCGCCGAGCAAACATATTTTATTTATACTCTGAAACAAATATTTCGGCTTGAAAAACGAAAGTCTGTATGTAGATCAAGGTGTAGTGGATTCTTAGGGCGGATTCGTTAGCTAGTGTCCCGCGCGCGCGAGAACCCTCTCTGGTACAGACCCCTTGTGTGTGTGGGGGGGGAGATATGAGGAAGAGGCTGATGAAGAGGAAGAGAAGAGACGGGGGAGGGAGGGAGGAAATGGCGGGCAAAGAGTAGAAGTTGTGGTCCAGCCAACGCGCTCGCTCGCTCGCGGTGACATCATCGGGGACGGTAAAAACGATGACAGCGATCCTACATGGATGGAGCTGGCAACCCGCTCTACAAACAAGGGGTGTACACCGCGCGTGCGACGAGTCTGGCACACTGGATGTAGGTGCCCTGTTTATCCGAGACTAGCGGGGAATTTCGTTCGTTTCGTCCGCAAACATTACTACAGACTGTAAAATAACTTCCTAAATTTTTTGGGAAGTAATTATCGTAAACGCAGTAAGGGGCAGTTACCATACTTCCGCCTTGTAAAAATACAAAATTTTGCAGTTGTGACAATACAAGTCTCGTAACTTTAGTTACATTTGACTGTTTTATAAAAAAAAATGTTAAGGAGCGCTACCATAAATGTCTGGGAAACAATTCTACCATACCTAAGGACCCCTGTTTTTTGCGTAAAGAATTTTGCCCCACTTTGTTTCGGGGCCTTACGTGCACATCTGTAGTTCTACTCTGTGGTCAGTGATTGGACATTTTAACTGTCACGAGCCTTGGGATTCTATCGGCAAATCACAGACGTGTGGTGTTGCAGGAACGTTATTGTAATTGACTCAGTCAAATGATAGTCATAGGTACGCTGCCAATAACCACAAAACAGAACTGCAGATGTGCACGTAAGGCGCTGAAACAAACTGGGGCAAAATTCTTTTCGCGAAAATTAAGGTCCCTAACTTTTTAGCCCACGTGTGGTAAATTTACAAACTATTTTTAAAGCTTCTCAACAACCACTTCCAGTGTTTACGTCCGACGTTTAAGTGAAGTGAAGATATTTTGGTATTCAGCGCTGTTGAGGTGTGACATGGTGTGAGTCAGGAATGGAGGTGCGAGGGAAACGGGAGATCCCGATAAAACCCGCTGACCAGCGGCATCGTCCCGCATGATTCCCACATGCGAAAATCCGGGGACTCCCCCAGCCGGGGATCTAACTCGGTCCGCCTTGGTGGGAGGCGAGTGCTCTATCCACTGCACCGACCACAACTTCGTGTCACCGACTTGTAAACAAATTCTAAAACGGTTTTGTCATAATCAGAGCCATGAAACATACCTGTTTTACTTTTAGCACGTGGCAGTTCCTAAGCAACTGTAAATTTGAGACATGAACGCACGATTTGCACAAAAAGATTTTTGCGTCTTTTTTCAATGATTTACGTGCACCCTTGCTGTTCTTGTTCGTCGTCAATGATTAGAGGATTTAATTCTCAACGTCTTGGGGTTGTGCCCGCTGTTCACAGATGTGCGGTGCCGCAGTATCCAAAGATGTTAGAAAAGTCCAGATGGAGCATGTCGACGGGAATTGTATCCAAACAAACGCTTGACGTGGCTTTGAACAATATGGCCGACTAATTAAGAAAATTTAGGAAATATTAATTACGAGGTGTGTAACAGGAATAAAATATAGAGTTTTCAAACTAATACATCAATTTCAGTGGCGTCAATTCAGGTTGTCCTTGGGCGAGGGGGAGTGGTAGGGAGGGCAAGATTTTTTTTTTTTTCGGTGACCGTGACCTTGTTGCATTTTTTTAATTAATTAAGCATGTTTAAATTAAAAATTGTAATAATGAAACTTTAGTTTTATGTGCCTAAGTTAGCATTATTTAAATAACAAAAGACAAAAAATAAATTTCATACACTTAAAATTCTGAATCCAGGGATTTGCCCCCTCCCCTTACCACTAAATGACGCCCCTGATCAATTAAAGAGCATAATGAATTCATATACTTTAAAAATACTAGTCTGATGTGTACTTTTGAGGTTAAAGCAGTATAGCGGCTGGCTAATTTGCTGACTACCTCTCCCCTCTAGGCTTCGCTCCCCTCGTCCTTAAGCAACCCCTATCGCAGTAAGCTTGTTCTGATTGGCGGATCCAAACAAGTGATGCCTCAACACAAAGACACGCAGCCAATAACCACGAAAAACAGCTGCAGATGTGCACATACGGCGTTGAAACAAGTTGGTGCATAAATATTTGTTCCCGGAAATGAGGGGTACCTCGTTTGGCTCTTACCTCTTGGAGGGCACTGTACCAATAATAAAGAAGCAACTGAATGTTATCCCAGTCAAGTGGCATCCCTGTGTCGGCGAGCAGCCAGTGAGCAACTGTTGTCTACTCGAGTACACATAGGGGCCGCGGTGGCGTAGGGGTCAGACCTCCCGTGGCTCAGTCGGTTGAGCGGCTGACTTTGGTACGAGGGGTTCTGGGTTCGATTCCCAGCTCTGGCTGGGTGTAACAATTTGTGTTTGTCCGTTTGAGTTATTTCAATTGTCAGAGTCAATTAAACTGTCACAACTGGGGAATTGTCTAATAATAAAGTTGTAAAGGGGGGATGTTTGGCTCGTTGGCGATGTTGAGACCTCGCCAAGGAGTCTAACATTACAAAAAAATAGGGCTAGACCTCTCGCCTCCCACCAAGGCGATCCGGGTTCGGTTCCCGGCGGGGTCGGTCCCCGGATTTTCGCATGTGGGAATCGTGCCGGACGATGCCGCTGGTCGGCGGGTTTTCTCGGGGATCTCCCGTTTCCCCTGCCCTTTCATTTCGGCCCTGCTCCATAATCACCTCATGTCACCCTCAGCAGCGCTAAAGACCAAAATATCTCACTCACTCGAGTTCATATCAATGTTTGGAGGCTATAGAACCTATAGGTCAGTTAAACAGCTAATTTTTCCCTGATGAATTAGAAGTCCACCACATAGAAATCTTGATTTTTGAACGTGACTGGGAAAATATGTTTTCATTTTGAAGAGAACACTTCAGAAACCTAACGTATTATTGTTTTATTTTCTGGCGGTATAAACCATAGCAAACCACACAGTGTATTGTTACCTCATTATTCCGCCATATAATATACTCCCAATGCAAGCATTTTTTTTTAAAAATACATTAATATTATTTTTTTACGGGCGTGTTAGTTCTGGAGTGTGTCAGTGCGTCGGCGTGTCCACTATTGACTCCTGCCGTGGTATCGAATACGAGAAGGTTAATGTTTGCTGCCCTTGATCACAAACAGAAATTTCGCCGGAGTGTGAAACAGGCACGATGGCCCTCTACATTATTAATGAAGCGTTTCCCGCTAATTCTACTATTAATACGGTTGCCGAGCTCTGCGGCCAGGTGATTGTAAAAATAAGTATTCGAGCTGCGGTAGACCTACACTGCGACGACATATTTTTCACTGGAATCAAAGTTCAGTGTGGTTTTCATACATGTCTTTAGGTAGTCTGGTTGCATCCTATTTCCTGAATTTAGAATTTACGAAAACAACTAGTTTTTTTGCAATTCTTAAATAATACAAAAAATTCCAGTGTTTTTGTACATATACTGACGTAGCCCGTGACACTGTTCTTCAGCGTGAATTATTTCATTTCGCAAGTCAGTAGTATTTCTTGTCTTGTATAAAACAGTTTTATGCAAATTTGAACTTTGACATGTCACTATACAAAGGCTATGAAACTGAAGAATGTCCATTATAGTAAAACATAGTTGCAACGTATGTCTACTAAACGAACCGTATCTCGTACAAATACAACAACAAGGTTAATTTTAAAAATCACTACTCATCGTGTACCGACCAAACTGTTTATTTTAGACGTATAGTTTATTAATGAAAAAATGTTTCTATAGACGTTAGAAGTAGTCGTACGTAAAAAAAATTTTAGTTTTCAAGCTTTTAATTTTTTCGTTTTTTTTTTTTTTAATGTTATGTAAGCTAGGTTATTTTAGATAGGTTAAGTTATTTTAATATTAAGTGTATGTTTCGTTAGGTTAGGTAACCTAATCTAATCGAAACTAACCTTAACCAACCCAATCAATGTAATCTTACACGCAAACCGGAATATTTCGAAGTTAGAAAACTACAGTTTTCTTTACTTAAGACTACTTCTAACGTCTATTGAAACATTTTTCATCAGTAAACTATACCTCTAAAATCAATAGTATGGCCGATACACGATGAGTGGTGATTCTTAATATTTACACAATTATTAAACAATCAACGTTTTCGGTGAACCGCCCTCTTAAATGCACCCCGTGCAGCAGGTTGTCGTAGTGCCTCATCCTTCAAAACACGCGATCTTCTGGAACTGAGTCACCGGCAATTTTCGTCCTCCCGCACATTGAGAATATTCAGATCGGCGAGACACTTGTGCTCCTCATGAATATAACATCGCCACCTTGTTGTGCCATGTGTCGCGCAGGCAGTGTTGCCGTGTGCTGCGTCTTGCAGGGTTGCCACACTCGAGACCTAAGAGTTCTGCTCATCTTGCTGCAACTTGCAATGACTAAAACACAAGTGCGTAGCAGGCCCTCATAACTGGGACAGGGAAAACAATTCCTTTCCGAAGATTGTCGCAAAAAATGAGTGTTACAAAAATATTATAACGGATTGAAATAATGCATCTTTACTGATGTATGTGATGAATAGGTCGAGACGGGAAAAATTCTCGGGTTAACTGAAGTGTAGGCTAGCCTCCAAGAACATGTGTGTATTCAAGCAGACATTATCTGCTCACTGGCTGCTCGATGACGCAGTGATATGGGCCTGCATTCAGTTGCTTCTGTACTATTGGCTAAGCGACTTACAGGAAGTGTCAAATAAGTCACAGGCCGATTGTGAAAGTGGCACGAACTTATAGTTGCTGGAATTCTAGCTTGGGACCAAAAGAAAACGCGAATTTTTCAAGTCTCTATTAATAGGGACTGGAAAATTTCGCAAATCCCATTACCTGCAGGTAGAATCCATTGTACTATGCATACTCAAGCCGCGACTATTTGTCCACTAGCTGCTACTCAGTGGAACAACAGACAATGAACGAGTAGACGGGGCTTGAGTATGCATAGGACAATGGATTCTAGCCTACAGTACATTGAATTCGCGAAATTTTCCAGTCCCTAACAAACATTTTTATTTGTCAAGTTTGAAAGTTAAATGCGATAGTGAAAATAATATTTTTAACGTTGCAAGACTGAAACGCCTCTCTCCATTCTTTATAATGCGTGTTTGACCTTGGTATTAGGGAGGTGTACGAAGAAGAACAAGAAGAAACATGTAGCCTTCTTCGGGCGTCTTCGGGGAAAATAATGGACTCTATGTTTAACAAGAGAGCCAGGCTTCTACTGTTATGTGCTACCTGGAGCGCAACAAGGGTTCACAGAGACAAGTAGGCTACAGTCATTTTTTAAAGACAGTCTGAAAGATTCTGACCATTTTCTGTGTAAACCTATCACCTAAAAACGTAATATTGAATGCTTGTAGATATTAGCATATAGTATATTTGTCTAGTTTCAAATATAAATAATTGAAGGCTATGAAAGGGCATGGCAAGGTGTTAGCAACACATGATATATAATTCACTTCTTATGAAATGTTCATGTTCCCACAAACTTCTTTATATTTTATTCGCAGAAAACATACCTGTTATTTAACGTGCTTAAAACACATTAAAATTTAGGACTCTACGCTCGCGGTCTGTTGTATAATAATTATGTCACTTTGTTTGTAATATTTTCTGAGGAAATTTTGGAGGAGTGATAATGTAGGCCTACTTCGAATGTATTTTTATTCCTACGAAAAAAATTCATAACTCGGAACAATTTAAAAACATAACTTTTCTAAGACGTCACATACATGAGAAAACTTACTTACATAACGTGGTAGAAGTAAAATAAATGTAACGACAGCGAAGTTGTTACACGTTTCCAACCACTCAGTCTGCAGATGCTCCTCAGACTGTGTATGTGCCTGATGGAGACAGGTTGCAGTCTCCGGAAGGTCCCTTTTTTTTGTCGCAAGAATACCATTGTGTTCGTCTGTTTTTTTCTTTGTCTTACTGTCCGCACTTACTGTGTTATGTGTTTTCGTTCGCTTTCTCAAGGTGTCTGTTTTTCTGCTGTGTCGTCTATATCCAGTTTTTTGTCGTTCGTTTTGTTTTGTCTGTTTGTTGTTTGATTTATTTTTGTTGATTGTTTCGTACCTGCTGACGGAATTACCTTTGTGGAATTGTATTTGTTTACCTTTGTTTTCCACTCGCAAACAAAGTCCTTTTGTTTGTTTACTTGTCTGTTTGTGTGTATTCTGTGGTTTACTGTCACACACCATTTGCTGCAATGGCGTATGTCCAAAATATTACGTTAGTTTGTAAATCTAACACTACTTCATGAAAATATGAAATTCTTATTTTATAACACTTAAACGCCCTTAAACGTGCAGTGAGACACAAGCTTTCACCGTAGACTGGACATATTAGAACATTAGTGTCAGTGATTACTAGAAACGATGGTATATCGCGAAAATTTTTCGTGCCTTGAAAACGCTGCAGTTTCTCGTAACATGTATGACTGGGTGATGTACGTCTGACACAACGTAGCTGTCTGCAGATTAGTAATAGGTAGAGCCACGATTTTATGGCGAAAAGATTTTTGCAACATTTGGTTTCGATGCGTCATGTGCACACCTGCAGCTCTGCTACATCGTCTGTGGTTGGATGATTTTACTCTCACTGGCCTTGGCAAATTATAGACGTACAGACTCACAATAATCTTATTCTGATTGGTGCAGTCAAATGAGAAACGTGCCTGAACAAAGACACGCTGCCAATAACCTTGAAACAGAACTGCCGATGTGCACGAGAGACACTGAAACAAAGTGGGGCAAAATTCTTTTCGCGACAAAATCGTGGCCCTAGTAATAGGCATAAAATATTACAATAGTAGGATTCTTATTGGCTCAGTCAAATAGGGCAACAGTTCCACGTACAAGCGAAAGCCAGTAACCTTTTGATATGCTGAACGTACGTTGAAACCTGGTGATTACTCTAGTTTTAAGCAGAGGACGCCTGCAGGTTCTGTACCCTATTGGTGCAAGAACCTACTATGTGACATGATTATAAGCTGAACACTCAGCAGAACTTAAAATTAAATAACAATATGTTTTATTGGGCCAATATTGTGATAATATTTGTGTGTGTTAAGAGTTCGTGGTACATAATTCAACGGTAAAATTATTCATCTATAACTGTAGGTTTCTTGAAGCCAATTTCCTAAAATTAAACAATAGTAATCCTAGACAATAGTTTTAGCCAACGTTTTAAACAAAATTGTTTCCAGTGTTACGAACTTCTGAGGCACAATCTCTGACACCGGAACCTCGTGCATTTAACTGCGGCGCAAGAGATCGTGCGTAACTAATTAGTAATTCCGGATAATTTTTTATTCATAAAGATGGCTTATGCCCTATAGGATTGCCATTGAGTATTTTACCCACATTGGCTTCGAAAAAAAAAAAGCGTAGAAATAAATTTATGTTTTCAGCGTTTATTTATCTACCACGCACTCTTAAAATTTTTACACTGTTATTTAGTTGCCTGGAAGTTTTCGAATTATAAATAGTAAAGATAACTGCAATACTTCAGAAAGAAAACTTTATGCAGTGATCACTTTATCGTGAACGGCCTATAGTCAAGAATAATGCTCAAAGAATATATTTTATTGCAATGCTAACTATTGAAATATGTAGGCCACGCTGCGATTATTACTTTGCTATGTTAAATGTAACAAGTGCGGGGAAGATACACATTGGCTGGAAGGAAACTGTAACCGAGGCCTTAGAAGTGAATAGCACAGTGCATCAATCTTGTTGAATCTGTGCAGTCCTCCAGGGCAAGTCTCAAGGAGAGTCTCTAAGGAGGGCAAATTACTTGAAAGCCGCCGAGTTTGACACACCTCCGCTCCGCCTCGACTAGGTTATGGAAATGTCCACCATCTTGTAAGCGAAACCCACCCCTCCGAGGAGGAGGTGATAGTGGGGGGCTGCAAATCGTCCCGGAGAGCATTAACTGTCCGCTGCAACGAGCTGGCTCGCGCCGCCATTAATTAAGTCGTCGTCGCCTAAGTGCGACACGCCCGCTGCCGTCCTAACCCCCCTCCTCGATATGTCCCCCAACTGTTCGCCCACCCTCAACACCCACCAACGTTGCGGTCCCACCCTGCGCAAACCCTCGCGGCGTGTGTTTTCTTCATGTAGGGGCCCCGCCCTCATCTGGTAATCATCCACGGCCAAACTTCCCACGTGCAAGAAGTTTCGTTACAGCTTCTCTCTCCCTCCTCGCGAGGATGTGAGGTATGCCGGCCTCATGGAAATGAGGACGAATGCTTGCAATTAACAGCTCCAACGTTCCCGCCCTGTGCGACGAGTACAGCTTCGCCAGTAAATAAACCTCTTGAAGGAGACGACGTTCGTGCTGTAAGCAAACCCCCCTCCCCCCAGGCCTCACCGTCGCGCGCTTGTGCGAGGAGGAGCACCCTGGAGTTGTTACACTCTGGCCCGTGTAACACAGAAGAACACCACGTTGTACGAGATGATTAAAGTTATGCAGAGTAAAGACAGGGTAAATGAAAAATTAGATACAGTTTTGAACGACAATGTAAACGCTTCTCTGTTCACAAATTTTAAGTTGTTTACATGTTGAAGGCGAATAAAAGATAAAAAGGGAATGGTCTATGTTGACTGTATTTCGTTAGCATGCTTATACATCATCACATGCTCTGCTGTGCGTAGTTGTATAGTTATATAAAATGGAACAAACCCTAAGTTTATTGTAACTCAGACATTCAAGGTTAAAGTGTGCTGTGTTTATCTAATCCTTGTATCTATTTCTGGGCTCTTATTTTTTCCCCAGATATTATGATTAAATGCTTGTTCTTTTTCACTGTAAAAAATTTTCTCTGTCGATTTACGGAATTTCCGGTAAACATTTCTCCAGATTCCTCCGTGAATTCACGGAAACTTATTTCCGTATCCAACAGAAGTTTCCGTAAAACAGTTTCATCACACGGAACTGAGCCATACTTACATGTCTATAATGCTACAATTGCATTTATACAGATTTGCAGATTTACCGGTGATGTTATTAAAATCTATCCGTGATATTTACAGCTCTCTAACCCATACATTTTCGATTTTTTCCCGTGTAAGTGTCCGCAGCAGACTTATGGATATATTACGTATGATTCCGTAGTGTATATTTACTATAGACATTTCCGTATTTTACTTTTACGGACACTATTTCCGTTTATTAACGGTACATTTCCGTTAAAATGTATAACGGTGTACATGAGAGTATTTCAAGTGGTACCGAATGCCAGTGGAATTTTTAGTATGTTACTAAGGAGTACTAAACAACAGTTGCTAAAAACTCTCACAAACATTAGGTGGCACTGTTAAAAAGAATTTTCGTTGTTTTACGGAGAAGTGCTGGTAAAAAATTTTCCAGAAGTGTCCGTTAATTTACGGAAGGCAACTAGCTCCACTTATGGAAACTCGCATATTTATGTGACTTCTTTAAGATGCAGGCGCAATAATGCGTTCGGTTATTTATTTAGTTTCTTCTCGCAGTTTGACATATGTTTAATAAATGAAACGTAATTATGTATAGCTGTGTTACAAAATAATGTTTCCGTTAACTAAACAGACGTTTCCGTAAGATTGTCCGTAAATTCACGGAAATTTTTAACAGTGTTCTAAGACATATTATGGATCTTCTTCTTTTATGTGGTATTGTTATCTGAATATAAATTGCATTGTGGTTTGGTTCTTTTTTTTTTCATAACTACGTCCATATAACACTAGTATAAATTACAACATTCATAAATCTAATTTACAACATAAATATTGTTTCTGTTACCAATAATATGCAATAGCGTTTCTGTATCAACAATTAAAATGTCACATTTTGTTTTATGTCCAGCGAGTTTGATATAATTTCATTCACATTTTTGTATTTCTTGCTAAGGCTAAGCTTACTCTTGGTTACGCGCTAAAATCATCGAGTTGCTTTTTTTTTTTGGGGGGGGGGGGATCTCATAGCAAGAAAATGTTTAACATAGAAGGTTTTAAGGACAGTCACAAAGTGCATTTCACTCTTGTAGTAATATCTTGGCATGCTGCTCAGACTGAAACTCGCAGATTTTTTTGTACCCGCTGTCTGTTTCGCGAACGAGTGTATATTTCTTGACAGTTCTGTTTGAGCGCATTGAATAAGTCGAGTTAAAATTATCTTACATTTAATGGAAGAAAATTACAATGGAAATCAACTTGACAACCATAATGGAGAAATAATTACAAGAATATGAGTATATTCCTCACATGGAGGCAAGAATAGTCAGGAGATGGCTTGTTGCGACGCAGTTGAAGCTGCTTTTTTGGGCGTCACATTATGGCGTCGAGACCTTTGGAGGTTACTGACATTTAATTTTATCCGCCTTTCAATTGTAAAATCATCTGAGTTGTTAATGCAAATAAGTTATGTAACTAGTAACATTAACTACTTATTTTCTTGAAACAGCTTGATAACGAACTTGTAACCAGAAGTTAGTGAACAGGGGTCGCCATGATGTGACACCCAAAAAGATGGCTTCATGTATCCCCGTACGTTCTGTAGGCATGGTCACCCCTGATTCCTTCACAGAGTAAGGAAAAATTATTTTTCGATAAAAATTAAGAAAATCTGAATGCATTTGTCTTTTATTATAATCGTATCAATCACAAAGGACCTAATTAATTATGTTGGAATGAAATACATTATGTAATACACTAGAATGGCTCAGTACGTTAACCGCTAAATCATTGAGAGTGTGTAGGGAATGTTACTTGTCAAACGAATGTTTTCGTCCCTTCCATTGTACTGTTGCTTCCGATGTTAGAAGTGAGTTGTGAGCATGAAGTGCGATAATTTTCCGTGATGTTTTCGTGAACTGTCATTGTCTTGAATGTGGACTGTACAGTCCATTTATTTACGTTATATGTAAGGAAAAGGCACTTATTTCTATACAAGCTATAAGAAAAACATGTTAACAGTTATGGATTAAATTTACTAATATTTTTACTTTTCAATTCTCTTGGGCCATAGAGCATCAATATTTGTTTGTTAGTGTTTCCTCCGTTGTGAACATAGTTTCGCGTTCATTCGATCACTCAGCAATCCAATGCACTGTTTCACTAAATAAAGTATTGCTTTTTGTTTTAGAATTTCAATTTATATTTCAGAAGCGTATACTTGTTTGTTCAATAGACAATACAGGATGACTTAGGATAAAGTGCGTTAATTTATTGCAGTGTTAAACTATAGTAAAGTAAGTTGAGCATGCGTTTTAATTTTTTCAGTTAAGTTTATCTTGTAGAGGAAGTAAAGCTGATGATCTGACAGCCGAATATAACCACACTTTTCAGACCTGGCGTACACAAATGTGACCATTAAAATTTCAAATAATTTCAAGGTCATTCAAATATTAAAATTGTACTAACTGCAATAAAAATACTTTGGGTACAGTTTTGTACGCCTATTTTGTGATTTTGCACTTGGTGCATCTGTTGGGCACTGTACAAACTCGAAACATTTTTTTAAAAGCATTTTTGTCTGGAAAGTAGAAAAATAATTCAGGTCTGAAATGTTAAAAGTAAAAAAAAAAAAAATAAATAAATAAATAAACTCTAAATACGGCAATAATGCTCTGAGCAGTGTATAAAAATTAAAATGTTAAGTTTTCATTTCATTAAATTAAGTCAATTAATAATAATAAAAATAACCAATTCAGCCAAAAGCCACAATTTCACTATAGTTTTCTGTATATTTTCTGAGAGAAATGCGAAGGGAACAAAGAAAAAAAATTGTGGTAACTAAAAGTTTTAAAATTATGTAGGCCTACCTTACCAAAAATTTTGTACTGGTTACATTACTTTTTTTTTTTGTTGATGTCAATGCAAAATAAAACTTTATTCGGGGTAGCAAATTTTTCTGTGGTCACCACAAAAAATTTGGCAAGTTCTATGATGACAAAATATTTTGTGATGGCCAGTAATTTTATATTTCAGTGAACAGTCTTGACTAGTTATGTCGGAAAACAAGTAACGGGATTGTAGTCTGGGTGGAAGCAGAAGCTAAGGCCAATTTTGATCTTCCAACAATTGCTTCATCGCCTCTAAGGACCAAGTCGCTCAACTGGCGTCAGTCCTCTCGACGAAAACGACTCTAAACAACACGTCTAGATAAATGCGCGATATCTAGGTATCTGAAGCGATGTCAGCTGAGTATAAGCGATAATTCTCGGAACCCGTATCTACGTATATGACGTGCGAACGATCGCCTTTTAAAGTTGAACTTGGTTGCCATGTGTGGCAAGCGCCCGACATGTGGACGGTTCGACTTCCAAATCTACTCCAGTTTGTAGTTTGGTTTTCCGTTAGTCACTTGTTGCACTGGCAACGGTTCGTAAACTGTTTTGCCAACAGTACAAACATTTTGCAACTAGAAACAACAAAAAAGAAACTAATTTAATTATATTATGATGTATTTATTTTTAAAAAGGATGCCTAAATCAAGTTTAACTACCACTTTTAGTTTTCCTTCACGTAAAAATTAGCTGTAATATCATTAAAATAGTTTCAATGTGGGATTATTTATTAAAAACAACAAAAACATGAATAAACCGCTTTTCTCCAGCTGCTGCAACTTAATGATGTTTTTACCAACATAACCAACATTCAAAGCAGCCCAATTTAGTTGATACACAGTAAAAAAAATTTTGTACTTTTACAAATAAGTTTTTTGGAAACCAGTTTCCAAAAAAGTTTTTTGTAACACTACGAAAATATTTTGTAAAATTTACAAAAATCGTGTAAATTTACAAATTTCTTTGTACATTTACAAACATTTCTGTAAATCTACAAACAAATTTTGTATATTTACAGCTAACATCTGGTTCATTTTACAATAATTTCTTGTAGTGTCACGAATATTTTTTTGGAAACTAGTTTCCAAAAAAATTTTTTGTGACAGTACGAAATGTTTTGTAAAATGTGAAAGGTCTCCAAGGTTTATTTTGTTTCAATTCGAAAAATCTGCTGATTAGCATTATTGTACTAGTTCCCAAAGTTGTTTACGATATTTTTAACCACTTTAAAAAGGTTTCTGACATCTTATTTTTATTATCTGACTGATAATATTCTGATATTACGGTACAAGAATTTCCTTGTAAACGTACAAATTTTTTTTACTGTGTATATATCTAAATGTGCGAGATTGTTCCTGAACCACACATCTCGAGAATCTTTTTGTTAGTCAGTGAAGAACATTTTAAAAATGTCATTCTAAAAAGAAGAACATTTCATGAACGTACGTCATTATGCCACTTACCGAGTCACTGACAACCCACTAGAAAACAAGAAGAAAAACCAATAGCTTATGAGCTTTTATCTACTTACATAACTTACATGTATTTTATTTATTTTTGGTCTTTAGTGTTGTCTTTATAGTTCTCGTTTAATTTTGTAGCCATTTTCCAACACCCTATTGGTTTTTGTTCAAATTTTGCCTTCGTGTCATATTTCTGTATGTACGTACTAAATTCTTGTCAGAAAAGTTGCGGTATGTAAGTTATATTTGTTGATAGCAGCAAATACCGAGTTTTTGTTTTTATTGTAGATTTTCTGCGATTCGACAACATTTGTTGTCAGTTGCGGACTTCAATGAAAATCGCATAATTTGGTGTTGCATTTAAATTGTGATAATCTTTCAATGACCACATTGCCGTTCAGGTTTTAAGGTGACCGTCTGCTTAGGCCGCCGAGTGTTTGCAAAGCTTCAATTATTCTAAAGCTGCCCAGCGCACGTGAGTGATGTCTGCTTAGGGATAGCATTTAAATAACGTTACATGTGGTTATGTCCATTTCAAGATTTCGCGAAAAGATTTTTGCAGCACTTTGTTTCAGTGCCTTACGTGCGCACCTGCATCTCTGCTATGTGGTCAGTGATTGGATGCCGTAACATACAGCGTGTGGAGGTTAAACCCGCAAATCAGAGACGTGTTGTGTCACAGTTATCCGTGTACTGATTGGCACAGCCAAGTGAATAATAACTACGTACAAAAACACTCTGCCAATAGCCATGAAGTTGAGATGCAGGTGTGCACGTAAGACACTGAAACAAAGTGGGGCAAAAATGTTTTCGCGAAAACTACCGGGTCCTAAACATATTTATCTTTAATAACACAGTAAGACCTCGATTTACGTCAGCGACGCAAATTGAAACGATTTAAACTGAGTCAGACCAACCCCGCTCACAGCCTGTAGTCAAACCTTAGTGCGTGGTAGATAAATAAACGCTGAAAACATAAATTTTTTTCTACGCGTTTTTCGAAGCCACTATGGATAAAATATTCAATGACAATCCTGGATAATGGTATTTGCCAACTTTATGAGTAAATATTTATCCAGAATTACTACTTCGTTACGCGTGATCTCTTGCGCCGAAGTTAAATGCACGAGGTTCCGGCGTCAGAGATTGTGCCTCAGAAGTTCGTAACACTGGAAACAATTTTGTTTAAGACGTTGGCTAAAACTATTGCCTAGGATTGCTATTGTTTAATTCAAGAAACCTAAAGTTATCGATTACAGTCAATTGGGGTAACTTTGTACCAGTCAGGGCAACTTTGTACCACCAGTATAGTTTAAATTCAAATGAAGTATTTCAGAACTTAAAAATTCAGCTGTGTTCTAGATGAATGAATTTGTTAATCTTGAAGTTTGCATAGTGATTGAATACCACAATGCTATTATATAAAATAAAATGCCTGGAACAATGTTACCCCAAAATGGTACAAAGTTACCCCAAATGGCTGTAATGCTTTTAGCGTTGAATTATGTACCACGCCCTCTTAAGAATGTTATCTATGACGCGCATGAATGGACTAACGAAGTTATTTTGGATCGGCGGCTACTTAAATTAAAAAATGGGGACTCAAACGTTAGCGACGTTAATCCGAAACGACTTACAGTGGTATCGAGAACCGACTTACGTCGTAAAATGGCAAGGACACCACTAAACGTATCATGCAGGTGCGTTGTCGACGAGAAGACAGCACACCAATTTTGTGACTTGCTCCTAGAGGTTAGGGAGAGGCGTGATTTGCATGCTGTCTCGTCCTTACCGCTTCCGCGATTTTAGGCCTCGAACACGCAAAATACTTTGATCCATACGACCACCTTAATTTTCAGCGTCTTGGTTTGGTTTCGAGTTGCCTGATGGATTGAGGCAAGGAGGATCAAACCATTTTGGCCAGCCCCTAGTGACGCACTGCTGAGATTCCTAGTCGTGTTCTCGTAATTACGTGCGCCAACTTCTGACGAAGCACGGCTTAATGACCCGTGTTACCGGCAAGAAAAATGAATTATTTGTGGAAATTAGCGCGGGAGTGCGCTGCTTCAGGCCTTGGAAGAAGATGATGCCTCGCGCGAAAACATCCCCTAGCAACCGCGTTGTTTTCCCGCAGGGGTTTGCAGGGGGGGAGAGGGGATGTTTTACGAAAAACACTTCCAAGGGAGCTCGCAACACCCTTTATACGTCTACTACGTTGTCTATAGCCGCCGCATCGCCGCGAGTTATAAATCAAATTCAGCAACCCTTTTGTTGAATAATGTAAGTCCCACTTTCTGCTCTTTGGGCGAGGGGGGGGGGGGATGGGAGGCAGGGGGTTGGTAAGTATAGCAGCCGGGGTCTCCATCAATCATGCCGCTCGTAGCAGTGCAAAGAAAGCGAGCCTCACGCCGCCCGTCACATCTTTCCTTTCTGATATTGATTAATCCGGGGAGATTGAAGATGCGATGGAAAGTGAGAGTTGAGGGTCTAGTTTTGCATGGGGCATCGCCCCAAGACTGCCTTCAACCCCGCCACCCTAGCTTGATCTCGTGGTGGCCACGTGTGCCTGCAGACCTGCGTGAAGGGTTTTACACGAATGAGGAAGGGCATGGGAAAAAAACAATGGCAACCAACACTTTTGAAGTATTTGACTTTTATACAGGAACGCAAAAGAAATTCCCTTTATAAGAGATTAAGCATTATGACTAGAGATGGCGAAATTTCACGAATTCAATTACCAGCATGTTAGAATTAAATAACATATGCATACTCAAGTCCCGGCCATTTGTCCACTAGCTGCTATTCAGTGGAACAGCAGACAATGAACAGATAAGACAGTTTAAAACTCAGTATGTAAATATAATGGAAATGTTTCCTGCCAATGTATTTCTATAACCCTTGTAGTCTCCTGATGACGATTATGTTGCACGGTCTAGCTGTTTACAAACGAATTACAAACGTCCAGTAGTGGAGCAACAGAGTTATAATGGGCTTGTAAAATGGGACTGACCGATAGAAGAACGTCGGAAATTATTATGTTGTATTGAAGCCTAGATAACCTAACAACCAAATATTCTTGCTATAAACCACCATTCCTATCGATAGTTTACGTAAGGAAGTTTAACTCAAATCATTCCTAACGACCTTGGCTTTAACCAGTGTGCACAATTTATTTGTTACGTAGTTCTTGAGTTTCTAGCCTGCTTTCCGAAGGAAAAAAGTAGTCTTATGAGATCAGATCACCTTCCTGTCTGCTAATGTGCGTGTCCGTGTGTTTGTCCCTGAAAACTTTGGAATCAGTAGACCACGTTTCACCAAACTTTGTACACATATAGTAATTAATAACCTGACTTGACTTTTATATAATTACTTACGCCCTGTACATATTTTCAAAACGGCGGTCATTTTCAAATGTTTCGATCAACCTATATATCTAAGGTACCGTACTTTAGAAATTCATAAAATTTGGTACATATATACTACGTAAAAAACTGACGTAACTTTAGTGTATTTCGTTCATTCTGTTTTGAATGTTTTAAAAATGGCGGCCATTTTCGTATTTTTAGCATAGTATTACGTTTTATATATAATATTTTTCATAATTTCATCAAACTTGGTGCACGTATGCTACATACAAAGATTACTTGAAGTTTGTGTAATTTGTTTATATTGTGTTCACATTTTCAAAATTGCGGCCATTTTTTTTTTTATTTTGACATAGTATTACATATCTTAGGTTATATTTTTCACAATTTCATTAAACCTGGTACACGCATACTACATACAAAGCTGACATTACTTTTGCGTGTTTCGTTTATCCTGTGTTTACATTTACAAATCGGCGGCCATTTTTATATTTTGGAATAGATCTTAGGAAATATTTTGCAAAATTCACCAAACTTGTACACATATACTACATAAACAGCTAATTTGACTTTTTTTGTATTTCGTTCATCCTGTATTCATATTTTCAAAATCGTGGCCATTTTTATATTTTTATCATAGTATTATATATCTTAGGAACTATTACTTTCAGAATGTCATTAAACTTGGTACATGTATACTCCATACAAATCTGACTTTACTATCGTGTATTTCGTTCATCCTGTGTTTATATTTTCGAAACGGCGGTGATTTTTTTTGTTTAACATAACCAAGAAATTTATTTCCGATTTTTAATAGTATTGATTTACGTATACAGCTTGGAAATTTGACTTGACTTTTAAGCTTTTCGTTCACTTGTTATAAATATTTTTAATGGTAGTAATTTTTTGTTTATTAAAAGTAATTTGTCATATCTGAAGAACTTTTTTTTTTTTCGAATTTTATTAAACTTAGTATGCATATTCTACTTAGTTTACTGCACTTTTGTTTATTTAATTCATCCCTTGGTAACATTTTGAAAACGGCGGCCATTTTTTATTTTCATAGTAGGAAAACGTGTCAGAAAATATGTTCCCAATTTTATCAAACTGGGTACGCGTATGTTACTTGCTAAGCCGACTTTCCTTTTGTATATATCGTTTATCATATACCTAAATTAATACTATTGTTTAATATTCGTAGATGTACGTAAACGATTTTCACTTTCAGGGCTCTTTTGCAATTTGAGGAAAGTAGGCTTATCAGTTATGCTGGTAAGTACTTGGTTTTTTTCTGTATAGCGATAGGAAACGGAAGTAACAGCTTCTAAATTAGAAACGCAGGCAATATCACAACAACGTTTAGTTTAATAAATAGCCTCATTGTTGCTTTTTGGGCTTCCCGCTATCGCAAGCCTTGAATTTTCCTGCTACATCTGGCAACGCAGCTGCGCACATTTCCTGTACATCAGAACACGTATAGGACGCCACCGAAAATTTAATTGTTTTAATAATTTCTATATTTGTACGAAACATGGTTTGCTTTGTAGACATCGTGACTATTTTCTCTGTAATTATTAATTTTTTTTTATTTACGTGGTTTTTTAAACTGACGGGCCGAAGTCCAAATTTACATAAAACGCTACAAAGGAAAACCAATTGACTTAATTCACATTGAAGAACATTGTCACGGCCTACACCAAGACATGTATGAAAACCACTTCATGTATGCATGTATTCTTTAATTATTGCAAAAAACTGTCTGTTTATTTAAAATTAATTATTTCATTAAATAAAAAATTTTATGCTGTGTCATGTCTGGGCGTAGTTCGTGCCACTTTCCTTCAGTTTGAATTATTTAATGTCTCTAAGTTACTTGATTTTCCTTCTTAGAATAAAATAATTTTATGCAAATTTGGACATCAAAATGCCATAATACAAGAACTGTGAAAGCTAAAGAAAATTTTTATTACAGAGTAAAATTTTCACAGTGTTTTGCAATAAAACAGTCTTTATCTTCCATAAATGTAAAACAGTTATTATTATAATTGCATTATTATGTAAATATCCCATCCAAAAAAAATGTCTTAGTTGTTGTTTGTGCCAAAGTAAAATAAAGTAACCAGCAAGACTATTAAAGTCGGGGACAGGTGAGTGTGCTCAGAGGCTTATCTCTCTAGTATGGGGCTCGCAACAGGTGTGCTTGGATACGCCGTGGCAGATAGCAGGTATCCGTTACCGCGAAAAACTAGGCCTGCGCTTCGTCGAAGCGCGCTGGGAATGCTGCTACGTCGCGAGCCGTGGCCAATGGCGCGACTGAACCTTGTAGGAAGGGGTGGAGGGGGGTTAGCTATGCGTTCCAGTCCGTTTAAGGAAGAGTTCGGGTATCCCCCCAGCTTCTCCTCAACCTCCTGACGTGCAAGGAATAATTATTGCTATTCTGGTGGGTTTCATGTGCTCGGTCACGGAGGAAAAGACTCAGTTGAGAAATAAAATTTGCCTGGCGCAACCTGGACAATTTGTGCTTGGCATAATAAATATTTTTTTGGCGGGAACAAATTACTTGTTGTTATTTTGTTTCCCAACTTCAATAGTTGCTTATAACTAGAGGCAGTGGTTTTTGGTGAAAATAATTCTGCAACAACAGCTGTTTCAGTGTCTTGTGTGCACGGCAGCTCTGCCGCATTGTCAATGATTGGATGTTGGTATACTCCATTTCATATAAGTTTGGATAAATCTGACAGCAACTTATAGGCAATAATTAGAGCCGCGATTTTATGGCGAAAAGATTTTTGCAACCTTTGGTTTCGATGCGTCATGCGCACACCTGCAGCTCTGCTACATCGTCTGTGATTGGATGATTTTACTCTCACTGGCCTTGGCAAATTATAGACGTACAAACTCACAATAATCTTATTATGATTGGTGCAGTCAAATGAGAAACGTGTCTGAACAAAGACACGCTGCCAATAACCTTGAAACAGAACTGCCGATGCGCACGTGAGTCACTGAAACAAAGTGGGGCAAAAATCTTTTCGCGACAAAATCGTGGCCCTAGCAATAATTTGTAATATTTTGTTATTTGTATCATTACACAAGACAAACTTTGCAGTACAAATGCTGAAATGAACATTTCAGGTTCATTTTAGAGCTAAAAATGTCTTGCAATGTGCAACAAATCACAAAATGACTGGATTTATTTGCTTGGACATACTCCATTGCGAAATAAATGACTGTCAAAAGAAAACTAAAAATAAAAATAATACAAGAAAACATAAATAAGCAGAGTATGCTTTAGTCATCAGGATACATACACAACATGAAATTACAAAACTGGAATCTGGTAAGATAAAACAAGGAACAAACAGAAAATAAAAGAAATAACAAAAGTATAAAAAAGAGAGACCTAAGTTGACATGCGACACAACGATGAGACGAAACAAAAACACGAACAGAAATACAGCAAACAACACAACGATGAGGGCGTGGTACATAATTCAACGCTAAGAGCATTAATCTACAACTGTAGGTTTCTTGAATTAAACAATAGCAATCCTAGACAATAGTTTTAGCCAACGTTTTAAACAAAATTGTTTCCAGTGTTACGAACTTTTGAGACACAATCTCTGACGCCGGAACCTCGTGCATTTAACTGCGGCGCAAGAGATCACGCGTAACGAATTAGTAATTCTGGACAAATATTTACTCATAAAGTTGGCAAATACCATTATTTAGGATCGTCATTGAGTATTTTATCCATATTGGCTTTGAAAAAAGCGTAGAAATCAATTTATGTTTTCAGCGTTTATTTATCTACCATACGCACTCTTAAATCTAGCTCACGTAAAGCTAGTCTCCGATATTACAAGTTTAGTTTTGTGCTTTCAAATACGTCATTTCCTGTCTAGTAACGAGTAAAGTATTTCAAATAGACATAGCCATCGGATTGAATAATTATCGTGTTAACCTATACCTTTAGAACAAGCTTAATCGTTGGTTTTTAGCTTTATGTAAAAATATTCAATGAATTTAATTATTTAGTAACAAAAAATATATTAAATCACTATATGTATTATTTTTAATGCAAAACCATACATAACCGTTCCAAGGGATTTTTTATTTTTTTATTTTATTTTAGGAATTTATAGAAAAAAGCGTAATTTATTTTTCATTTGTGTTTTATTTTTTATGCCCGTCACATCTTAGTCGTTGGGTTGTGGGTTTGATTCCTGAACGGCGGTACCTAAGTGTATTTGTAACTACTGTTTTCTCTTTGTAAAGACAGAATAATTTGTTTCAAAGCGATTCCCAAATTACTGAAGTGTAGGTCTGTGTGCTTAAACGCAGTAATACCTGTTATTATAAATTATTTATCAGGCATTTTGCTGCGTAAGATTTTGAGAAATTATACCTTTTAAGATACTTTCAATAATACGATGGATTTCAAACATGTTTCGGGATTTTCATCAGGCTCATCGTTTAATCGTTTACAGTTATTAAACTCGGATATGTGCGCAACGAAACTCGTCACTTGCGCGCTAATTTTTTTTTTTTGCACGAACGTATGAAGCATACATTGTCGGCAATTACCGTTGGTTGCAGCTAAACAAATGTTTGTCCCGGACACACGTCGAAGCGAATTAAAACTAACGCCGTTTGTAATACGCGTGGGCGTAAACACGCCAGGTTTCGCGATTAGATATCGCCGGATGTATTCTCCCGGACAACCCCCCTTGCTTTTTATCCTCCCCTATTATCCCTCCCCTCCCCATCAAGGGGGCGGAGTTTCGCCTGCGAAGGTAATTTCGGGCGATTTATCGATTTTCACTTTGTATTTTGCCGTTTCAATGCGATTTTAATGGGATTGTTCTTAATCCTTTCTTTTCACCGGTTTTGTTTTGAATCGATCCGACTGTGCCTACTTTATACCCTTCCCGTCTCTCGCCAACCCTCTATTTCCTCCCACGTGCCATTTTCGATTCTGTTTTGTTTTGCCTCTATCCTGGCTTATTCCGCGTGTGCCGGGCCACGTTCATTCCGAGACTTTAATTATCCCTAGAACAGTTTCAGCAAGGTCTAGAGAATCTGGCTAATGGTGAAGTTCCCTCATTTACTCCCGGAAGACTCGTTTACGACATTACGATCCAGTTAATCTATTTTAATCAATTTTTAGAAGTTTTTTTTAAGCTCGAAATTAAAATAGTAACATGTACCTACTCTTTGGTCCTGGCGCTGGTAGTCTTTATTGTAACCTGGCTCTTCATAAAGAAGCTTACGCGGACAGTTTTGCTAACTGTTTTTTTTTAAACAGACAAACTTTTTTTCCCGTAACAAATTAACTTAAAGTAGTCAGAAGTGAGTTCTGCACTGTTGCAAAACATAGATTACCACTTATAATTTGAAATTTTTTTTCTCTCTTTGGTAGACAACATATCAGACATCACATTGTTTTATTTATTTTTTAATATGTTCTGTTTTTTTATATATATTTTGTCAATGAAAAATGATTTCAAAGTAATTTTTATGTTACAATTGCGTTTTAGGGCTACATTCATTTAAACTTTGTATTCTGAAATACTGCTTTGAGCACTTTCAAACGAATAATGTTGAAAGTGCGTTTAAACTGTGGTAGCTGCTAAGAAATACTTTGCTGACAAAGGCTAAATTTAAAATTTTTAAATAAAAAATATATTTTCTCAATTTTCAAAGCGGAGAACTAGGTAGAGATTATTTGTAGGTTTATTTAAGTTATTTGCTCTAAATATATTACTTCAACAGCTCACAACGTTTGAAATTGTAGTAGCAAGTCTCTGTTTTAGTGAGTGAAGATAATTCTTCCCTAGGGTTCTGAAGCTTCGGAAAAAACAGGAAAAATTAAAAATAAAAAAAAAAAATAAAGAAAATTTTTTTATTTGATGTGAAAATGGCAAAAATTGAATTTTTTTTATCAAGGCAAAATATTACAGAAAATTGGAAAAAAAAATTGCAATAAAATGATTATACAGTTTCTGAATTACAAATCTGGATGGGCCTATCTGCCAATGCACACAGTTCCCTAATACGAAAATGAAATAACCAGTAAATGTAACATAAAACTTGGTACACTTATCACTGCTTCTTGCCCACTGCTTTCCATTTGTATAAACTATCTGCTTGGTAAGAGTAAAAAAAAAAAAAGTTTGCAGGGAAGTAGTGTTTTTTTTACAGACATATAATTGACATGTGATGTGAAATTGAACACTGGTTGCTGTATGCCAGGTGTTCAGTTACGACTTACGATGGTGTGTGTGTGTGTGTTCCTGATTACTGGGAAACAAGTTACAAAAATTACAGTAATGTGATGCATCTGTAGTTTCCCCTTAGCTTAAAACTGTAAAGTTCTCTTGTTTGCCTTCTTTCCACATTCCTACATCTTGCTAGTAAGTAAACGTTCAGAATGAATCAGACAGGCCAATTCTCCGCTTTTCTCCTTATTTTACTGCCCTTATATGAGTTACTGTTCACCACAGGTTTAGTATAATTTCACAATGATTTAAAAGAATTTTTTTCCAATTTTTCCAGAAATAAAAAAAAATGTTTTTTTTTTTTTTTCCCTTTCACCAATTTTTCTGGAAATTTTAGAACCCTATTCTTCCCTAATAAAGTTGAGGGATGTGTATATCTACTGTATATGTATTCTGAAGTTTGGAGAATCACTTTTCGGAATGGTTATTTGACAAGTGCAACCAAACATTAGCATAATTCTTGAACTGGAAACAAACGTGAGTGCACATAGGATTATGCATAAAAACCACTGAATGTAATAGTCTACGAGCGCAGCTACAATAAATGTTAATGAATAGAAACAAGTATTAATTTAATTAATACCGTAAATCGGGGTGAGATTGTGACAACCTAATTGTATATGTTTGTTTACATATATTTAAAAAAAAAGGTAAGTACACAGGCTTAGTCCTGAAGAGTAATTCAAGTTTGAAAGAAGAACATAAGAATAAAAAAATTTTATGCCACTATTTTATGGAGAATTAGGTTGGCACAATTTCACCCCAACGTGGCATAATCTCACCCCGTTTTACGGTACGTATTAAAAAAAAAATCATTGCTTATGCGTGATGACGAATATTAACAATTAAAAATCATGCAAACATCAGCTCTTTATTTACGAATATTCTTCTTTTGTGTTTTAAGTGGAAACAAAAAACAAAGGCGAATGTTAAAAATACATTCTTATTTTTGTATTTTTCAAAACATTTCGTTATCGAGATAATTTTTGTAACAGTACAAATAAACTGAGTAAAAAATAAGAACGTATTGAAAGAGGATGTAGGTACAGAGTAACCATAGTATTTGTATGTGGGTGTAGAGGAAGGCAGAAAGTCCCTCCAAATAAGGACAGCGAGACTATCTCCGATGCACGAAGAAAATTTTTTAACCACAAATGGTGTAACCAGTGCAGTTTTAGTCTTTAGATTAAGGGCATGGGCACGAGTTTCTTCGCATTTAACGACAAATATTTTTTAAAACGTAAATGGGAGCCGATGTCGTAAAACCGCTTCGTAACTCTGTTATGACTGATTTAAACTGCATACTCTAATTTTGTCGAGTCAGAAGACTGCAAAATAGTTGCTAATTAGTTAATTAACGAAATTTTCTTTTAATTGGTAAATTAGCTATACACATCACACAGTTTGTCTCGAAAAATTACATTGCATAGTAAAACCAATTTGCAACAAATTTACGAAGCAATTTTACGATATCGACTCTCGTGTGGATTTAAAAAAATAATTCTCTCAATAGCCGAGAAACTCGGGCCCAAGCCTTTAAAACACTTTATTGATTACTTCTCTATTTTGATACACTGTTTGACCCATTTCTTGTAGTTTTATATTTCTATACCGCTACTTTCGTAAAAAGTGGTAGCGATTTCGTGGGTCATCGCCTATCGCCTTATTAATATTGTTCATTCAGTGTTACGAGACAGCATTGGTACCCCTGGAATTTTAAGGTGGCGGGGAAGAACTACTGCTGTCACTGCGTCAGCAATGAAGGGTGTTATATATTAAGACTAGCTGTCCGTTTGCAGCTTCGCCCGCGTAGAAAAGAGTACCGGTAACTAACTTTTAATTACGTGTTAATTGATGGTCTTACTATATTCTCTGTATATCTTTAAAACAACAAATACAAACAGCTTTATCCAGTCCACTTCGCTAAGCGTACTTTATTTAATTGCAGAACATCTTTGTTTTTAATTCATCTTTATTTGTCTATATAACATAGCTGCCCGGCTGCGACTTTGCCCGCGTGAAATTATGTAATGTAAACAGTAACTCTGGATAAAATATGTGATGAAGGCGTTTAACAGCTAGCGTACTCGATAACAGTGAACTATATAAATTGTCTAAGCTCAGTGTAAAGAGCGCGCGCAATATGCTCGTATCATGTCATAGTAATTCCCATCGCAAAATCTTGCACGGGATACGAACCCGTAACCCCACCCCTCCCACACCACAAACTTTATACAATACCTGAGTGAATGCTTAAAGGCAGGCTGTGATAATTCTTTCGTGTGTACAGGCTACAGTCCAAAGAGGTTTTATTTATGAGTAGGTTGGCAAATAGGAACGAATTTTGAATTGTTTCTCCGTGATCATTCTCTTTTTTCGGGAGACTGTAACATTTTACTGCTTTTCACCTACTTAATTTTCGAATTTCACAAAAACCTGAGTTTTAATTTGTAGATATTTACATAAGCTTCATTCTTATCAAAAAATCATCTCGATATCTCAACGGGTATAAGCGGTACAGATAATTGTTTGAAATCACATTTTATTTTTTTAACAGCTTTCAAGGACGAATTTCGAAAAATCCTGAAATTACTTTTTTTTATATTTACGTAAGATTTATTTTAAAGCAAAAACCATTTCAATATTCCCACTGGTTAAGGAGATAAGTGGATTAATTAAAAAACCCGTTTTATTTTTTTTAAGAGCTTTCAAGGACGAATTTCGAAAAATTGTAAAAATACTTTTTAGATATTTAATTAAGCATCATTTTTAAAAAATCACCCCACTATCTGGAGAAATCGCGGATTAATGAAAATCACATATTACGGCTTTTCACCCCCTTAGTTTTCGTGTTTCGCAAAATCGAAACATTTGCGAATATGCATTTCTTTGGGCAATATTATGAACTTAAAAAATGTATTATAGCATTCCCGGTTAATGAGATATCAAGGATTCTTTTAAAACACATTTCACCCCTTTTCACCCCCTTAATTATCGAATTTCGAAAAATCCTTTCTTATTGGGTACCTACGGGGCAAGGGGAATCTTCCCGCAAAATTTCATGGTTCTAGGTCCAGCTGTTTGGTCTGTGCGTTGATGAGTGAGTGAGTGAGTGAGTGAGTGAGTAAGTGAGTGTGTCAGGACACTTCATTTTATATATTAAGATTACAACTTTTATCTTGTATCTTACTTAGATTGGTTTCTTATTATCTTCCCATGTAGGAGATGCCTTATGTATCATTCTGTACATTACAATTTGTGTACTGCAAATACGGAGATACATATATATATATATATTTAGTGCGTTTAAAATAAAATTGGTTTTCTGTGAACATGTGCATTTCACCTCTAGTTTTGCAAAAGTAATTTGGTAACTGTAGGTCCTAAATATACCATAAATGTTTTTTTTATTGAAAACATGTTTTATGTACATTTTTTGTTTTACGAGCTATTTTTTTTCCTTTTTGTTACAGGTAAGAATTCGGTACTTCGAAAAATCTTCCAGTGTGGCGAGACTGAGTGTGCTAGTTATACATTTTGACGGCGCGGCGCAGTGGCGAGCAATAAAACCCAGGTAATGTTGGCATGTATTACATATCTACCTTGCCTTACTGTAATCATAATTTAAAATATTCTTTCTCTCACCTTGTAGCCATCTGCTTAGGCAACCAAGAGGAGTTTTACTGGCCTAATGGTAAAGAGTTTTATCAAGGTATGTCAAACATAGTGGCCCAGTTCAAACCGTAGCAAGGTTTCTGTGGGACTTAGGCAGAGAATTATTTGGGGCCCCTAATGTCTGAATAAAAGTTAGAAATTTTGTTTTTCGTTTGAAATAATTGTAAACGGAATTAATGAACATTATAAAGTATGTTACGGATATTTCCAGCAATATAGACATGATTAGCATTGCTAGTACAGACGTATTTTACAGCTGAAAAATGAAAGAGTTTTAACTTTTCTTCCCCCTCATAGTTTAGGGTAAGGGGCTGGAGCCCAATTAAACCTGGAGCTCGGGATATCCCCCCTCCCCCCTCCCTCCTAGGCCAAGACCTCGTTGCGAAACAAATGAATATAAGTACTGTTGCGTGCCATGTACCTGGAGGCCAGTGGACGGCGGCTGTTTCGTAACACCTTGAGGGTTGGCCGATGATTCAAAGCCCGGGTGGCTCATAGTGGGAATCCCGCCGAACCTACGTCATAGATACCTGTCCCAACTGCGTCTTAACCCTTCGAGGGTGGCCTACGTGACTAAAAGCATATACGAAACATGATGAAATATCTATTTTTAGACCCCTGTAATGCGGGGAATAACCGACTGTCTGGGCTAGTATAAAAGCACAGAATCGGCACATTTGAGGGGAGTTCGCTATTGGAAGTGC
>PNEQ01098030.1:0-47441 GCA_003012365.1 Medauroidea extradentata
GTCGCTGGGAAAACGCTCGTGTGAAGAGTACGGCGACTCCCATTGGAGCCAGTGCTGAATGCGGGTCAGCCACAGCCGTCGTCTAGCCGTCGGTATTTTGTCACCCAACCCGGCGACGAAAAGTCGCTCGTGTGTAAAGGAAAACGCCGTGGTCCGGCTGTCGTCAGTGGACGGGATGGGCGACAGCTGGCGACTAGTCTTCGGACTGTCGCTGGGAAAACGCTCGTGTGAAGAGTACGGCGACTCCCACTTGAGCCAGTGCTGAATTCGGGTCAGCGACAGTCGTCGTCTAGCCGTCGGTATTTTGTCACCTATCCCGGCGACGAAAAGTCGCTCGCGTTTAAGGGGCCGAAAAATGTTATTTTCTGTAACCTTATGGTAAATGCTCGAGTTAAACTTCAACTGTTTTGATTCGTACCCCTTCAAACATTTGTAATTCATAATCTTCTGGTCTGTTTGAGGCTTTGAAGACTCTTCCATAGATGCTAAGCCTTACTATTTATTTCAAAATATTCTAGCTGCATTACATAAATAACTTCCTCTATGTAGGTCTTTTTGAAGGAATTCAGTAACAACAACCAAGATATGTTCAAAGACGTTCAGTCCGATTTCAAGACATATTTTACCTTAATTCAGATATAATTTGAATAACATAGAACAGTTTAAAAACACTTCAACCAAAACAATCTATTATTTTGGCAGAGCTTCGTCTTATGGATTCTATGAAAATAAATATTTAACAGCACACTCAGTTGTCTTCCAGCTCTTTTAAGGATATGTGGCTATAAAGATAGTCGAGAAATACTTGACAGATATGTGCATGCTCATAGCCCCGTAAAATCGCAAATTTTAATTTTTTTTATTTGCGGACGAGTTATTTCATGATCAATCATGTCTATCAATAACACGTTAGAATCTAATGTTTTATTTTCTTGTCACAATTGATTAAGTAAAGACATCAATGACTGATATAATGTACAAAGTTTCTCTCACAGCTGGTAACCGAGTGACGTGGCGCAACGGTAACAAGTTGAACTCGATTTCGGGAGGACCCGGGTTCGATACCCGGCTCCAATCAACCTGATTTTGTTTTTCCTTGGTTTCCTAAAAACACTCCAGACAAATTTTGGAATGGTTCCTTAACAAAGATCATGGGCGATTCCTCCCTCAAAGATCCTGTCATTGAATCAAGTGGTTATTGTTAAACGATTCTTGCAATGGGGTCAAGTTACAAACTAAAGAGGTATTTTGGACTTACGCCTTTGCAACAAATGTCGTGTCACAGAAAACCAGATAATACACACAAACAAACAAGTGAACAAACAAACAGGACATTGTTTGCAACTGGCAAACCAAGGTAAACATACACAATTCCGCAAAGAATTCAGTCAGTGATTTACAAGATTATATTATAAATTATTCTTTAACCTACCAATGAAAAGGAAATCAATAAAATTTTAAAAAAGCTTAAAAATAAAAAATTACAAGATATTTGTGCGATCTCAAATTATTAAGTGAAAAAATGTAGTAGATTTATTGTTACACCACTAACCACATTAATAAATCAAGCTCTAATACAAGGCTACTTTCCAGATAGACTTAAATATGCAAAAGTTTTACCAGTCTTCAAAAAGGGAGACAGATTGAATATAGGAAACTAAGATTTATAAAAGAGTACTATTCTCTAGACTTGAAAAACATATTATAGACAATAATCTTATTTGTAGCGAACAGGATGGTTTTTAAAAAATAAATCGACAATAACCTCAGTATTCCAGATTACAAAAACAATATTGAATGCAGTGGGCAGAAGAGAACATACTTATGGAAGATTAAGTGATTTATCCACGGCTTTCGACTTAGTCCATCACGAGATTTTATTGAAAAAACTAAAATATTATGGAATAACTGATAGAGCTTATAACATATTTGAGTCTTAACTATGTGATCTCAAACAATGTGTACAGATTAAAGGTGAATATGGTACTGTATCATCTTAATGGGAAAAAATTTAAAATGGTGTTCCTCAAGGAAGTATATTGGGTCCTATACATTTTCTATTATATATTAATGATCTGCCCAATGCCATAAAGCATGGAAAACTTACTTTATTTGCTGATGATACTAGTGTTATACTTAATGAAAGAAGCCTAGAATTGTTAAAACTGAAAAGTAAAATAGTCCGTGATTCGTTGATGAAATTGTTTGAAGTAAATAAATTGGTGCTGACTGTAGCCAAAACTGAATTTATACAGTTTTTCAACATCGATAAGAAGATACCGCAGATCCTAGATGATTACAATAACAATAAAATTACTGAAACAAATAAAGTTATATTTTTAGGGTTATGCATTGATAATAGATTAATCTGGAATATTCATATAACCACATTGGAAAGTAAACTATCATATATTTGCTTTATGTTAAGAATGCTACTGAATGTGGTCGATTGCAGTACTCTCAAAAATGGCAAATTATGCTTACTTTCATGCTGTTATGAAATATGGGATGGAGTTCTGGGGTAATCAATCAAATAGTACAAATTTATTGTTAATTTATAAAAGAGCAGTAACAATTATAACAAAAGAAAGTAGATCTGCTTCCTGTAGAAAACTATTCAAAATGCATAATATACCTACATTATGCAATGAATATTTTATACAAACCCTTAAACTTGTTAAACTTAATGTTCAACCATATAATAGAAATAAGGATGTACACTCGCATCTTACTAAGAATGCTAATTAATTACGAAATATTCAACATGCTACCTCTAAGTATGAAAAAGGTTTATACTAGTCTGGATTCAAATGGTATAATAAGCTACCTAAACATCTTGTTGATGAAGCTGATATCAAAAAAAGCTTCTATATCCGTGCATAAACTAATTGATAAACAGTGATTTTATTATTTGTACTGAAATTAATGAATTTTTTACTCACTTCTGAAAATAAGCATTTAGTTTGGATCTACTTTATACTCTATGGTCTTGATACTCTATATTTTTTAAATTGTGAAACCTTTTATACTATATGTATTTAATCCTGTGTTGGTATTAATTTTTGTATTAAAAAACATTTTAGTTACTTTTATTATTTACCTTTCTGAAGTGTGTATGTATTCTATATATGATTTTGTTAATTTGTTTGTATGTATTTATTGTTGCATGGTTACTCATTTATACATAATATTGACAAATTCCATATTCCAGAGTCTTATGACTCTTTATTGGGATAAACGGAATGAGATGAATAAATAAATAAATAAATAAATAAATAAATAAAAATAACAGAAACGAGCGCCCAAGCACCAAAAAACAAACCAAGGTAAAAACTAAATATATAACTCAGATTATTCCACAAAAGGAATTCCGTCAGTAAGTACGAAATATCAGACATAAAATAATTACAACAGCAAACAGAAAAAACGAAACGAACGACAGAAAACTGGACGTAGACGACACAGCAGAAACACAAGACACTCTGAGGAAAGCGAACGAAAACAAATAACAGAGCAACTGTGGACAGTAGGACAATTAAAAAACAGACTAACACAATGGTCTTCTCGCGACACAACAAAATGCGACGTTTCTGAGACTGCAATCTGTCTGCTTCTTCAGGCACATACACAGTCCGAGTAGCAGCTGCAGCTGTATATTCACGTTCAAGTCGAGGTAAGGTCTGTTTATGAAAACACGCAGGGTTCACGTGATTGCAGCTTGTGATCAGGGGTGTCCGGAATGCTCACCACGTGTAGTGGCAGACAAGTGTTGAGCGTAGAATACCATGAACTAATTGGTTGTATTTAGGCGAGTATGAACACATAAAGTCGTGTGGAACTATGAGTGTGAATGAGATAGTTATGAAGAACCCCGAGAAATCTCTTTGAACAACGACATCGTCTAGCACGATACACAACGTAGAAATCCGGGCATAAAACCCTTTTTCTCAGGTAGACGACAATGTCATACCAGTGAGCTATGGAAGAATTGTAAAATAACTGAGACTAAAATTGACACGCATATTGTAACTTCTCATGATCATTAACAACAAGATTTGACATTGACATTTTCGATGTTTGGTGCATAACGATTCTCAATAATTACTACGGTACTGATCGATGTAATTAAGTAATTGACGTTCGTTAACATTATAAAAGCCCTGAGTATTATCAAACCATCGGTATTTTGCCACTGACAGTGTTATGGAACCCGTAAAATAATTATTTGAATACATTCATTCCATATTAACTATATTTATATCATACTTTTAACAAAACCGTAACACAAGATATGTAGACACTAACAATTTTATAGACATTATGTGTAGAGACATGAACTTTTCGCGAAAAGAAATTTGCCTCACTTTGTGTCAGTGACTTGTGTGCACGTCTGCAGACTTGCTTCACGGTCAGAGATTGGATGTTTTGACATTCGTGTGTCGTGGGGTTTTACACGCAAATCACAGACGGGTGGTGTTACAGTAACCTTATTGTGATTGGTACAGTCAAATGAGAAACGTCACAGTTCAAAGGCACGCTGCCAATATCTATGAAGCAGAACTGCAGACATGCACATAATGTACTGGAACAAAGTGGGGCAAAATTCTTTTCGCGAAAAGTTCATGTCTCTAATTATGTGAAGTTTAGATGTAATTTATATCATTCATGTTGCACGTATTGTAGATATAATTACTATAGCGAACATTCAATGCATGTATCACGATATACGATCGATAAGTGAATAATCCGTACATAAAAGCCCCAGTAGGGTGTACATGTGTTTATGTACAGTCGACTGTAACAGTGAAACACTTACAGCTGACGTTTTTGTCTGACTAAAACACTATCAGAAAACAACACGAACACTCGCTTGACCAGTCACCAATTTAACTCTCACCACACTGCAGCAGCGCGCGCTGGTTAGTAGCTTGTACACCCCTTGCCACTTATACTAGTATCACGCACTTTTGTTTAAACTTGAACTCTCTCATCCCGGCGAATGAAGTTTAAGTATGGGTAAGGTTAATTCTACTACAGGTTAGAAAGAAAATACGTTTTCTTATGGGAGAGCTTGGCACAGGGAAAATTTCTGCTACTAGTTTCGCTTCGATCGCTAAGCGACCAGATAATTACGAAACCGTATTAAAATTAAATTTAAATGAACTTGGGAATTATATTTGTCATTTAATTTAATTTTCAAGTGAAAAAGAAACCAATTTCGCCTTTTAAATAGTCAACTTAATGAAACTTAACATTCAGGAAAGCTCTGTGATTGGTCAGTTTGGTGCATTAGCGATACCAGTGCTCAAGCGGTAGAAATTTTCCCTGTGCCAAACTTATAACATTGATATTTCTAACCTGTAGTAGAATTAACCTTAGTATGGGCATTCGCCAATCGCTTATCTCTAATCGTGTAGGGGGTCCTCTTCCCCTAACAGATATATCTCATGGGTATGCGGATCAGAGTGCTTAGGCCGTAGGCCTCTGCATTTACCTTGAGGTGTTTCTGGCATGGTGAAGTGAATGAACATGGTGTATGGGCATGGATTGGTGCTAGGGATGAGGTGCATGGCCGTCAAGGTTTTCCTCCCCCCCCCCCGACTACCATCACTCCGCCGCACGGAATACGAGCTGTAGGGGCGCTCTGGTTGGGGTTTGTAACCGCCATCACCTCAACATTGGAAAACAAGGAGTTTATATATGCTGTATCCCCTCTACTGTCCCGGCTAATAGGAAAGAGCTATGCCCTGAATGGCTGTGCAGATAAGAGTATGTTGTTATTGGTTAATGATTTCCTTTGATGGATAACAACAGTGTTGAGACCAGGATTATATTCCTGTTACAAAGATTAGTAATATTTATGTTAGAAGCTTTGTCAATAAATCTAATTAAGGCCATGATCCCTCATTTCGACTGCGTTCGCGATAATTTTGTAACTTCTTATCGAGAGCAGATATCAAAAATAAACTCTACAGGTTTGTAAACAATTGTTTTTACTAAGCAGTTTAATTTTTATTGACAAAAACGTATAGGTTTGGCTAGTTACTTTAGTAATGATAACCGTTTTAAATGGGAACATTTGCTTAACCATTAAGATTTTTCTCTTGGAAAATTAGTAAGCATAGCATATTTTACTCTTTTTTAGCAAAACTATGCAACAGTATTGTCAATATCTGCTCTCGTTTAGGATTAAGAAAGTAACTACAGCATTGTAAAAGCAGTATAAATGATGCATAATGACTTAAACAAGTAAATTCAGAATTGCATAAAGGCCACGGACGCTGACTACATCTGTACAAAAAGCAACATCGATAGAAACCAGTGACTTAAAATTTTATAGCATTTTAAATAATCACTTTTTTTAGTCAAGTGTTTCAAATTAATTGGGGGAATAGGGAAACTTCTTATACATTTCCTATGGTAGGTGTTAAATTATACAAGTAAGCAAACAGAAAACAATAACAATATTAATGATAATTTCAAAGTCACTGAGTTCGGGGCAATGAACATTATGCAATAAATCTACACGCATTAACTTAAAAGTTTCTAGAACTCAACAGAATGAAAACACGTTAAACTAAAGAGCTCTGTAATACATAGGGAGTTGATAATGCTTAGATACGAGCACATTGTGTTTGAACGGAAAGGAAAATCAGTTTCAACAGAAGGTGCCTTTTCATCGGATTATTTAAAAGGAAATCGGAAGAAAGAATATCAACTTTTGCATGGTTTATGACGGACACGGGTAAGTTCAGTTACTCCTACATACAAATTTTGGTTTTCAGCTATAATGTGTAATAAATGACAATCTTATATATAGTATATCACGCTTATTAATTTATTCATTTCAAATTGTTCGGTAAGAATGCATGTACTAGAATTATTTATTACAACATTGGAATGATGTTCGCAACAAAATTTGTCAAGGACAAAAATTACTGTACAGTGGTCGTGTCCAGGTAATTACTGCAAATATCTTTAAAATGGTTTATATAAAACGTGTGTAACAGCACATGCTTTAATACTGGTTGATACTAAGAAGCATGTCGAAACTGGTTGAGGTGAGGGACATGCAAGCTATGTACGGTTGATACAGCCTATGATCATACATAAATACACAGAAAAAGCGACAATAGTTTATTCAAATTACATAATTAAATTGTATGAATAATATGTATAGTAAGTAGATGGTTATGCCGGTTGTAAACCATGAGTCTGAACGAGGTGCTGTGTGGTACCACTCTCCACATCTTGGATGAAGGTACTCGGCAGCAGTCTGTTTTATACAAAATTACATTTTATCCTTAAAAAACATCTGAAATTTTCAAATCCAATCCCCCCTCCCCAAGAAAATTCCCTTCTTTTCCTCTTCAACACAGAAAATAATCGTCATGACCCAGTTGTGTTTTCAATTCGGGTAGATGATGCATTTTTCGCTTGTCACTTATTGAGGATGCGTATTGAGCTGTAATATAAAAAAAATCATCCATGGTCTTTAATTTTAAATATTTTTTTCTTAGTTACTAGCTTTAAAATTTTAATTTTTTATTTTAATGTTTAATTTAAATGTATGTACTATTAATGTTTATTGCTTAGAATTTAATGTTTTGGTTAATAAAAAGTAAATTATCTTATTTTTTAATTTTAAAAAATCATAATAATTTATAGCGTAGGTTCTCATCTCCGTAAAATAAATTGATATAATAATAGTTTAGTTATAATGTTAGTCGATTAAAATCATTTAACTCTATATGTTAACATTTTACTTAAGTCTATGTACCAATAATGTTTATGGAATAAACCCTCTTGCCCCATATTAATACTCAATCGATGTTACTAATTTAAATATAAAATATGTAACGGAAAAGATAATTCCAAATTGTCAGTGTCTATGGATATGAATTTCTTGTTAGCGTTGTATATGTGCAATGTCTAATAACCTTAGAACTACAAACAATCGCCTCACAGTTGAGCAAATGATGTTCGGAGAGACGAATATTTCTGACATGCTACCAGTTGACGGTTAAATCGAGAGGATATTATCGCCTAGTTTGTGAATGTATATACATCTACAAGGGCATGATTACCACATACACATTGATGTTTTTATATCATACTTCTGGTCAATATGGAAACAGACTCACAACACAAGTTACGGCCGGAGTTGTAGCCTATAGCAGAAATAAAACTGAACTAAAATGAGTAATGAGACTGTCATAACTGACGTTGAGTGCTTGTGTACATTACTATTGATTAGAGAACGGAGTAGCAATTATTCTAATGAACTTTCCTACAAATAATCATTGATTGAGTAGCCATCTTGCAAAGTCGTATGCTGATTAATATCTTCTAGATTTTTTCAATGATATTTTGGACTCAATCGTAGTAAGTGTTTCCGTAAATTAATATTGGTTTGACCGGAGTAGCAATTATTGTGATGAAGCTTTCTACAAATAAGTCATTGATTACTCAGTCAAAGTCGTATACTGAGTAGTATCATCTCGATTAATTTTTTTATGCACTTTTGAACTCAAACATTATGACTTTTCTGTCAGAACAATAAATTATTATCGCTAGAAATATATATTTTTAGCTTAGTTACGTATGTGTACACAGGCGTGCTTCAATGTATGGAGTTGCTATTAAACGTTATAATTTATGTTATTTTCCAAATGTATTATCATATTTAAGTATGATAACGCCAAGTTAAATATTCCGCATACAAACGAGACTATTGTTTCGATAAACAAATATTTCAAGTTTCTGTTCTTAAGAAGATCATTGTGTTACGTCGCGCTGCACTAATATTTCAATTAAACTCTGCCTTTTATAGTATATTCAGGGTTAGTCACGACAGACAATTTTAACATTCATGGTGATAGCATATAACATTGTAAGACTATATTAAGTTTTAAATTTTCCCGCAAAGTGAATTATAGTGGTGGTAATGCTACTTTTCATGACGCATGAAAGTACCCCTGGGTCAAACATAAGGATGAAGCAGGCAGTCGTTAGTAAGTCGACCTGTCTGAGTACTCCATTTGACATACCAGGCGGTGCTTATACAATCTAACAGATACATTTAATAAGTAAAAGAAACGTTAGTGAAAATACATGTGTATGATATTTGTATGTTATAATATACAAAAATTGATTCGAATTTTTTTATTTTTTTAAATATTTATTTTCCCCCCATACATTCCAGTGCTAACTGGCAACGAGTTGTCATGTCTTTGTCGATACACATTACAGAAAATACATGCTATGTACAGATACACAGTACAAGAAATATATAAAATGTACAAATACAAAATATACAGTATTAGTAACAATTACAAGAAAATTTTTAACTTGCTCTAAAGATATGATAACAATAAAAAGCATAAACATCTAACCACACGAGTATATGCCTGGATGAACAGAAAAACAGTAATTAATTGCTAAGTACATAGGCCTAATCAAGCCAACTCACAAGTATGATCACAGTTATATGAAGAATACAATTAATCTATATTTCTGCCTAGGAGATTAAAGTAAGAAAGTACTTTTCAGGAAATTTGCACCTATGCCATTCAGAAGCAATTTAAATAAGACTATTTATACAAAGAATATTTACAGCATATACAGTTGTCCTTTGAAACAACAAGTGCAAATCAGCATCCTTCGAGCATAATTTCTACTTTGTAGTATGGTTTACAAATTCATCTACTGAATAAAATGCTGCTTTTGTAGGAATGTCTTTAGATTTTTTTTAATTGATGAATTTCTGTGTCTTGTTAATGTTATGTAAATATGTGGGAAGATTGCTAGTGAACTTAATTCCAGTATAGTATAGACTTTTTAATATAGAGTTGTTCTGTGAGAAATAAAATGTAGTTTTGAATGGTTTCTTGTGTTGTGTGAATGTATAGTGTCATTGGTACAGTACTTAATGTTTTTTGTTTGGCACTAAAATTATTTGGTATACACATAACGACGGTAGGGTTAAAATTCTTGATTTAATAAGTAGGGATTTACATAAGGCTGTGTGTGTTACGTCAGCTACAATTCTTATGATTCTCTTCTGCAACAGGAAAATTTTTCTCCAATTTGGTGAATTCCCCATAGAATGATTCCATATTTAAGCACAGAATGTACATTTGCGTAGTATAGAGAAAGTACCGTGTTGTAGGAGCATGTCTTTTTTATGGAATACATTGCATAACACTGAGAACTTAATTTTGCACTTAGGATCTGAATGTGTTCTTTTCAATTTAAATTCTGACCAATAATTACCCCTAATAATGTTATTTTTTTAGTTACTACAAGTGAATCCTGTCCCACTATAATTTCATGATCTGTAAGTTGTTGCAAGAAATATTTATTTTCGTGTGAGAAAAGCATAAAGTTAGATTTTGTTACATTGAGGGACAACTTGTTTGTGTAAAACCATGCTTCCATTTCTTGAACAGCAGTTTTTACGTTATCTAGAAGATCATTTATGTTGCTGTTTGCTAAGATCAGTGATGTGTCATCTGCGAACATTATTGCCTCACCATGAGATAAGCATGCAGGAAAGTCATTTGTGTCAATTAAAAATAATACAGAGCCCAGAAATGACCCTTGGGGAACACCAATAGTGACGTTCATTTTAGATTATGTGAAAGTAATGATAAGGTTTCTATTGTTGAGTTGTGATAGACTAAGTACACTGGGTTCGATTTTTAAATACGATCGGAACATAATTGTTCTCTGTGTTTCTAATGCCGTACTTGTACACTTTTCAAGCAGTATGTAATGGTTTACAAAGTCAAAAACTTTTGACAAATCACCAAAAACACCCGCTACAAATAATTTGTCATCTACTGCTTCAATTACTTAACTGACAGATGTATACAAGGCATGTTCAGTTGATTTGTACTTTAGAAAACCGAACTTGCTACTTGTTATTATATTATTTTCCGTAAGAAAAGATACTAGTTGGTTATATGTAGATAATTTTTTTTCGAGTATCTTGGAGAAGACAGATAGCAAGGCAATGGATCTGTAGTTGCTTATCGTTTGTTTATCACCTTTTTTGTGGAGCGGGATAATTTTTGCAATTTTAAGTCTGTCTGGGAAAATACCCTGTAAAATACTTCAAACCTGTTTGCAAGGTTTTATTACACGAAAACACTGCTACAATGATTTCATGTCGTGTTTGATTGAACGATAAACAGTCTGTTTTAAAACATACAGCGAAGTTGCATTCATAGAGAATATATAACATTCTTCCCCGCCATTTTATTTGGAACATAATCACTTAGGTAGTTAGGAGGTCTCCGTTGAGGCTAAGGTCGACTGGAGAATGTCTCTGGAGTTGACTGAACATCGTCTACTGAAGGTGGTACACATTCTTCTGCTTTTTCGTGACTTTCAACAAGTTCTTTGGCTTCTCCTTCAGCACTCTCTTTCTCTGGGAGGTCATTTCCTACCGGAGCTAAATGTCTCACAGGGACAGTTGATTCTCGCCTGTCTGTCAGTTGAACGCGTGCATAGTTCCGATTTGCTTCCAGCAGATTAACCATTTACACAGTTGGCTCGTACTTGCTGGAACGATTGAAATTTCTGAGTAACACAGGACCAGGCGTCGACAACCAGAGTGGCAGTGAGTGCCCGTAAAATGACTTCCTTGTATACCTGAACATCCTTTCGTAGGTGTCATGTTTGTGGAAGTGCAGAGTAGGGATCGGATAGCGTGAAGAGATTCTGCTAAAACACATTCCCATTGTGTAATTTGTAGTCCATGATTTTTCAAAGCTAAACACACAGTCTTCCATATGATACAATTGTACCTTTCAACCTGCCCATTTCCTTGTGGATTGTAAGGCGTCGTACGGCTAGTCGCAATCCCTTGCTGTTCCAATAAAGACTTCAGTTCCTGCGACAGAAGAGAAGATCCTCTGTCTGAGTGAATGTAAGAGGGCATGCCAATCATGAAGAATAGATCTTGCAGGTGTTTAATGACTGTTGATGCTGACATGTCGGAACAAGGAAAGGCAAATGGAAAGTGGGAGAATTCATCGACAATTGTTAACAGATATTTCTGTGGGCTAGAGGAAGGAAGTGGCCCCTTAAAATCAATATTTGTCCTTTCAAATGGACTTGTGGCTTTAATTAAATGACCTTCATGTTTACAGAATCATGGCTTTAGTTCAGCCCAAGTCTTGCAAGAAGCTGTCATTTTTTTATGTCATCCAGCGAAAAGGGAAGATTTTTATACCTTACCCAATGATACAATCTAGTGATGCCGGGATGGCCGAGTGCATTGTGTATGTCCTTCAGGTTAACTGTGCCAGATAAAGAACATATTCGAGATAATGTGTCAGCTACTGTGTTCTCAGCTCCTGATCTGTACACAATATCATATTTATAGCGTGAAAGCTCCAGACGCCACCTTTGAATCTTCTCATTTTTTATTTTACCAGTTGCTTTATTGTCGAACATGAAAGACACTGACTTCTGGTCTGTTACAAGTCTAAATGCTCTTCCAATAAGACAGTTTCTCAATTTTTTTAGAGATTCAACTATGGCTTGAGCTTCCTTTTCAACAATTAAGTGTCCCTACTCTGTTTTTAAAAGTGTTTTTGAGAAGAATGCTTTCGGTCTGCCTGATTGGAATAAGATAGCTCCTATTGCACGATCCGAAGAATCTGTTTCTACTGTAAAAGGTGAGTTTTCTTCGACAGGTGCCTTTACTGAGTTTGCGATATCTTCTTTTATATCGCGAATCGATTTTTGAGACAAAGGTAATTTCAGCTCATTACTGAACATTTGAATTTTTTCCGAAAATTTCGGTATCATGCTGGAATAACGAGCAAACATACCCATGGCGCGGCGAAGGGCCGTAAGATCACGAGGTATCGGAAGAGACATGAGTGGTTGTAGTCTGTCCGGGTCTGGTTTTATTGATTTATGTGAAACAATGTAACCCAAAAGATTTACAGAAGTTTTCTCAAACTTGGATTTTTGCTCATTTATCGTAAGATTATATTTATGTGCTGCTTCAATGAAACGGTCCAGATTATTTTGTGATCTTCTTCATTGTCTCCTCCAACAGTCACATCATCTAGATAAGCAATTGTTTTCTCCAGTTTCTCATTTCGTATGAAGGAGTCTATGGTTTTCTGAAATGTAGGAACTCCATTGGTTACACCGAAGGAAATTCTCTTGAATTGGTAGCGTTGACCACATGCCTCAAAAGCTGTATACAGTTTGTCTTCTTCAGAAATAGGTATTTGATGATATGCTGACCGTAAATCAATTGCTGACCGTAAATCAATTGTTCTAAAGATTTATATTTAGCCATTTCGTTTATAATTTCCTCAATTTGGGGAATGGGATACGCATCTAGCATTGTAAATCTGTTTATTGTTTGAGAATAGTCGGTTTGGCCATTAGGGTTTCACCGAGCGCCAACAAAACCGTGAATTAACACAGCAATGGCGACAGTCCTGCAGTACCTCAAGCCTGTCATAACTCTCGGACAGAAATGACCCGCTTTTACGGAACTCTACTGTCACAGAAAGACGCCAACGGCTCGGTTTCCAATGTAGATGCGGTAAGACGTGGGGAGGGTAGATTGTGGACGATACAAGGGTTACCTCAGCACTCTGCCCGTCATATCATCACGTCACTGACTAACGTCATATACACTGACGTTAGTCAGTGACGTGATGATATGACGGGCAGAGTGCTGAGGTGACCCTTGTATCGTCCACAAGGGACTTTATAAGTTGTATGTTGCAATAGTCGAGGGTAGATGCGGTAAGACGTGGGGAGGACAGTATACGAGATAAGCCCACCCAAGTGTTGTCAAAGTATTCGTGAGGAGGCGACACAAAGTCTGGTGATACTTGAGGACATAAGTATTAGTGTAGTGTAGCTGTTTGTATAGTTATCGTGTTGTCCCAGTTGTAATGTTCCCATCATACTATGTTTAAGTAAGTTAGTTTTGACTTTTGTGTTCCAATCAGTGATGAGTGCTATTTAGAAATAGGCAAGTCTCCATTCAAGAACATCAGGTGCCTATATATGTTTTTAGTTACATGTAAAGAGCTTCGTCAGTTTTTATAAGCTATTAATTATACTTGTTAGTACGTATTTTTCCTCACCTAAATTTTTGGTTGTTAATTTACGCATATGGAAACCAAAGATCCTATACATTTTTGTAAAAGATTTTTTTTTTTTTATTTTATTAAATAAAAATGGCATATTAACCCATTTATCTTTATTTAACTGTTGTTCCGTTTTGAAGGTGTGTTGTTCATTAAATGTAAATTATATTCAGAATTTAAAAAAGGTTTGTTAGTGTTTTGAATCTTATAAGTTCTTACATTCCTTCCTATTTTCCAGGAGGACGATTATACAAGATCAATCGTAGTAAACCTCAGTTGAAATCCTCTCGCAGTTGCTATTTGTTTTGTCAAGCGAGTTTGTCCTTGATTAATTGATAAAATTCCAGCTACTGCTTACTTTCATTCTTATATTTTTAGTTATTTACTTTCGAGCTTTGAAACTACATTATGCATTTCCTATTTTCCAAGTGCATGAAATATATACTCACATGTGATCTGCAGTCCTTATCTAGTTAAAAATCCAGTTATTGATTTATGTTAGCTAAAGGAACCACGAATGAAATACTAGATGACGTAAAATTATTTTACACCTGTGGGAAACAATTAACGCTTAATTACCATATATGTACAAAGTAAAGTGGAATTAAATATTTTTTGGTCAGTGCTAACAAGTGGGTATTTAGTGCTAGTGATAGTTGGCATGACATCAGCATGCCGTAATGCCTTATTAAGAAGGTGGAGGAAACGGGATATACGCGAGAAACCCCACTGACTAACCAAGCACTATTTTTAAAAGCGAAAATCCGGGTCAACCACACTTGGATTCAAACATTGACGTCCTTGATGGGAGTTCAGCGCTCTAGCCACTGCGACAACCACTGCCCTGCCTAATCAGTAGAATTTGCACAAAAGGAAAATATTCCCGTTATTTGTTGTAAAGTACTTCAGAATGTGAGGACATTTTCTTAGCAGTAAAATTAAAAATTTAGAGACGAATTGAACCATTAGCCTTCAATAGATTACATTCATATGTTGCTACCATGCGTCTATAACCTCGAGTCTTTGTGCAGCAATGTGCCTCGTTTGAGTGTACAAATTGTAACAAGATTACTGCTACATCACAAGTCAGGGATTTGGCTTTGGTAGTAACAAATTATTCAACTTTCTTTGCCTCAGTTAGCAACATGCCTTTTCTTGACACAAAATAAAATCTGTGACCATTAAAAATGCCCTCTTATTATGTAGTCTTCTTTCGTGAAATGGAGTATTGTTCTTACTGAGTCATAACTGTTTCTCTCACAAAAAGGAACCCTTTTTCTTAAAATTATTATATTTGGTTACAATCGTCAAATGTTTCCTAATATTATTTAACATTTCGTAGAAAATAAAATCTGGATATTTCATAATACCGTTCTATCCTTTATTTTCAACTAAAACTATTTATCTCCATAAAAATATATTAAAATATGTTTAAGGCTGTTACTGCCTGTAGTATAAATCCTTTTCAATAATCAAGAATTAAATGTTATCTCGTGTATGTAATTTTTTAGAATGACATGCCTACGTCTATATCCAGAAGCGTCACACAAACTTGTCCGTAACCATGCAAAAATTTTTATTTTGTATTTGTTTAAAATACGATAAAATAAACTTCCATTTTCCAAATTGGTTTCATAATACTGTATAGAAAAATAGCTGTGGGTAGTTAAGCTTCGATTAAATTAAGTTGTGTTGGGTTATGTTCACGGTAGTTAAAATTTGTTTGGGGAAGTTGTTAAAGAGGATTGGAGAGCAAAATAAGTGAATTTTCACAATTTTCGTGGAGCCTTTACTATCGATAATAAGTGAGGAACAATTCCTTTGACGAAAATTGTACAAATTCACTGCCTTTGCTCTACATCTCTCTTAAATGCCTAAATTCACGCTGGGTCTAATCGGAAGACAGGTTTCCTCACGTTATATAACAACCTTACGAAAAATGAATGGAGCGTGATTATGATAGAAGAATTTATACGCTATGAATTTCGATCCTCAGAATATTAACCAAACCCGATCATCTGTTTTTATCAGAGTTGTGACGTTACGTAAGAATGCATTAATTAATCAATGAGATGAAAAAATATGGTTCTGAATTGTTGGTTTTCTATTACCGTTGGGTTTTTAATTTTTTAAGTAATAAGTTCTGGATAGATATTTAAAATCGGAATCTTTGACAACAATGCTCCACAATTATATGTTCTAATGTTTCTGTGTATCGTTAGCTGATTCGCTATCGAGATGTAGAAATACTTTGTACCTCAGTTCTATCTTGATTTCGATTTTCTTTTATTTTAATAGATTAAAAACTGAACAGTTTTTATTTAATAGACCATCCACATCTATGTAACAATAATAATAGGGAAAAACTCCAAAACTCATCCAACAAATTTTGGCGACAATTATATTAGTATTATGCCTGCTCGATTCTTGATAGTGTTGTAAAATAACTTATCTTCATTGATTTTCTTACCTGCACGTATAGTCGCTCTATAATCTGATATTAGTACTTTAAATTTTAGTCTTCAATACCCAGCTGTGTTAAAAATCTATGCAGAACTGTTATCCTATGCTCTCAGAAAGCTATCGTAATAAAGTTTACTCGTTTTTATTTTATAAACTCTTATTGGCGATGGTTTTAAAACTTTTAGGAATGTTTTCACTGACAAAATTTATTTAATACCATCATTTTATCTCAATTCATTCGTTTCAAAACTAATTTTTAAAAAGGTGGTAACAATACTTAAGAAACGAAAAAACAGTTTCCTTTTTTTTTTTTTTTTTTTTTGCCTTGCAATATAATACGCGAAATTACGAAATGTACTTTTACTATCATACACGTATTCTACGGCTAGTTCTTCTCTTATCGAATATCAGTCCAGCAAATTTAAAACATAAAATTGCTGCACTCATTGCGGACTAGTTATACGTAAACTTCGATTATTGTTTTGTAGTTGTAGAGCAAGGTTAAACAGAATTAAAACTGTAATAGTAAATGTCACTTTTTTCTTCACAGAACTACGTAAAAGTGAATAATAAAATAAGCCAATGTGACGTCTGTTGCCAAGCCTTCGGGAGCGGAACCAGGCATACAAGAAACTGATTACTGCTTTCATTACAATATAGATGATCACATTATAAGTATATACTTTCATAAATATTACTACATACAATAAATAACCTACAACACTCAAGTCCGTGACCTAAAAAATACTTTGATTTACAAAATTCACAAAAATTTTATGTACGCTACATTAATTTTAATCAGCTTTATTTCAACTAAAATTTTAGCTGTTTTTAAACAGCATTACACACTCTTGTACAAACGAATCAGGATATTTCGACATTATAGTACATTTATGTATAAATAAAGACTTATTGTATTTCTCTAAGTATTTTATAACAGAAATATTTTTATCAAATAGAGTAAAAATAAATATCTGATGTCTGAAATAATATTCATTGACAACTATTACAGCAACAATGTTTTAATAATTCTGCGAAAAAAAAACTATGCAAACTTAACACGTGCGTTATAATTCCTAGAACGATAAAAAAATAACAAAACGCAGGACTTTAAGACGATAAAATATTATGTTCTTAAGGCTATACATTTCCGAGGAGATAAAAATATTTTGGCGTACATAAACACATATAGACAAATTTAAATGTTTGTATGTATGCGTGTGCGTTTAAGTATCTGCCAGGAGTTGCAAATGAACAAATTTATTTGTGCTCAAATCACATTAATTATGCTCCTGACAGCACAAAATATTGTTTTACGTAAAGAAAGTAACCGAAAATTAAAACGTATTGAATTTAATTGCGATGTTAACGAAACTGTACTAATAGATGTTGCCAAGTATCCTAAGAGCGAGAAGAAGGTACCACGATCCAATGAGATAAACCCCCAGGGGCTGAATATTACTGGACTTTGAAACACCTGCTGGGAGAACATCTGCAGTTCCCTCATATCCGCTGGACTGAGGGATCTCTTAACAGACAACTTGTGCAATAGAGATATAGTTCTCTGACTCTTGTCAGCTACATGTTGCGGTAGGAAAGTTGTCATTATTACAAGTGAGAATGAATAGAAACACCAGATACCTATAAGTAAGGGATGAAATATCATTTTTATCTGCGTTGCTGCATTTATCAAATCGAGTGCTAGCCTTGCATATTGAGTGATAAAGTTTATGTTCGCTATCAAAGCAACTAAGATCTGAAAGCCGATGGCAGAGTCTACTATGCTTGTTGTTTCCCGCAGATAGAAGAATGTTCCTCTCAAGTTTTCTAGAGTGGAAGCAGTTACATCGTAGTCTGATGACTGGCTTCTACCCAATGTAGGCCAAGTTGTAGGTTGAACTGCAACACTGCTGGATGTAGGAGCTAATGTGCTGTTGTCACTGAGGTTGATCAAAGGTCTGAATAATGATCTAACATGGGTAAGTTCCCACGTGAATATACACAGCTTAAGGTCTTCTATTTCTCGGTTTATGTAATCAGTAATCTTACCAAGAAGTAAAACTATGTCGAGATACAACCAAATCCCCACTGCAGTGATAAAATCGTAGAAACACATCCCCATATACCAGTAAATGCTGCTACTATCACTCAAGTACATGTTCAAGGAATACGAACCACTTACAAACACTGCATCTACAAGCAACTGACTGCACAGAATTGTTCTCACACGTCCAAAGTTTACCCAATGCGGAGTGAGAAGTACTTCATCCTTGTGTCGTATTCTTCTGATGATATCCCCCAGCTGAGAACTGGAACAAGAGGCCAGGGTAGACACACACCAAAGTGTGCTCATTACAATGGTGAGTCTAGTAACAATTTTACCCAAAATGCGATGACCTTCTGTCTCTGAGCTCGTGTATGATTGTTGAAGTGTAAATCCTACAATTAATATACCGTAAGTAATAGACTGAATAAGTCCACCAATAAATGATCTGTATAAATGAATGTCATCGTCTTGTATTTGCTTGATTGGTGCCATGCCTAGTATCTTTAGAACCACGAACAATGGCCTCACAGCTGAGCACATCTTCACCATGACAGAACTTGTTGATCTGCAATCGTTCCTGTGAGCTAACAATTGTAGACACTTATTTAATATATTGTAGTTTTTAACTGCGTCGCGTGTACCTCGCAGTACATCAGCAGACATACAACTAGTCACTTATTACACAAATGTGAGCAGCATTGTCACACACGTCTAGGAAAACTAAGTTGAATAGAAAGAGAAGAATAAACAAGTAGGCTCATCCGTCTCTGAGTCCTTAAAGAAATTGTTATTGACTTGGATCTAACAGCAATTATTTTGATGAAGTGTCCTACATATAATATCGATTTTCTTTCCACCTTCTTCATCGACGTAATATTATCTGTGTTATTCATCATTCATTCGGTACGTCTTCCATATTACAAATCTAATGTCTTGCTTTCAAATGCATGTGGCATAATTACGTATTACATATTCTTATAAAGTTACCGCATAGGTTACCGTATTTTCGTAAGTTTATAGAACAAGTTTTTCTTACTTTACAACATAGCAGATAACGTTAGTGTGTACAAGTTTTGCTGGAATGCCTTAATATTAGACAATTTTTTATTAAATCTACTTGTTAAAATAATTGGTAACTATACTTTGCTGGCAATTATGTACAAACCGGAATCGGCTTTGAGTTTGTTATTAATTTTTATATCTCTCCCACAAAGCCACATTTAAATAATTAATGACAACAATACTTTTATACTGTTCCGAAACATTATTTTTGTTTCATTACACAATTACATTTTTTTCCCCTTTCTACGTTTACAAGTTTTTCTGCCTTAAAATACGAATCTGTAAATTTCCAATTACGTTATTTCTTGGAAGGTTAAGAACGAAATAATGCACAGAAAAATATTTTGGCAGTAAAAGATAATGTTGTAATTAATTTAAAAAGTCAATTGGAAAAATTTTCTGAACACATATAATCCTATATTTAGAAAACCAAAATATATGTCGCTCCAAATATCACCACTTTCCTAATCACTGCAGATTTATTTTTCTCTGTGCATAATCGCAAATAAGAAAATCTGGTTTGACTTTCCAGACACCAAACTCTATGAAACATTTGAGATATTCTTATTTAAATTGTAAATAAGTACAATTTGCCAAAAAAATTTATTTTTATGATAACGAATCAAATAGTGATAAAAACTCTAAAGCAAATGTACTAACAGTTATCATCAAACATTTTCTAAAAAAAATTCTGATTTAGAATACATAGGCATTTTAAATATAATAGGCTATACGTATGTCCACAAAATTAAAACTTTCTTTTCACGTAGGTACATGTTGACTATTTCTTCAACTAAAATATGAAATTATCATTTGAGGAAAAAAATTACTCGTTGCTCAATTTTACCTGCATGACAAATGACAAATATTTCGTTCACGAATAAACTTATTAATTAAATTAAATTATACTATAACGAAAATTAACACATTTTGGTGAGTATTAGTCCCAGCAACGACACATTTAACTTCTTTACCTCCATCTATATTTTAGCAACAAGAAAAAACAGTCAGTGCATGAATAAATTGCGGTCAAAAGTAAAAGACACAAGCGATGACGCAATTCAAATTAGCCCTGAAGAACAACAGTTAGCCAAACTTGCTCAAAACTCACAAACGGAAGGCTCAGCACTATGCTTAAGGTTCGCTGTTATACGCCTTGATTGTTCGCATGAACGAGGTAGGCCTATACCTTTTTACCCTACAGTAAATAAATCTTCGTTATGCCTATCGTGTTTAACAATCAACAGTAACCCACTTTTCGAATACTAAGCACACAGACTAAAATTTCTCAACTCAGGCGCAGGCATTTAACTCATTAGAGTTCAGCATAGTGTTCTCAAGTACCATAATCTGAACGGAAATCTATTTAGAATTCCTGACGTGATGCTGCAATGGCGGGCGCATTAAGCCCTATCTACAATAGTGCTTGAGCTGCATAAAGAATACTGCCATGCTTACGATTATTGGTTCAAAAATTATTTTGAGTTACACAGAAACATACAGACTGCCGGCACAGGCAGGGAAGTGTTACCACTAGTCCCTTTTTGTTTGGAATATAAGCTACAAGGTAACACCCGTATTTTGTCCCAGTACTGGAGACATCTGTGACTTTGATGAGGTAAGAGAAGGCAGTAAGGGACACTTCAGTATACCAATAAGCATAGAGTATATATGAGTTGTGGGTGGTGAATACATGGAGTTAAAGTAGAAGAAATGGGAACACGACGAGAAAACCTGAATGCAATAACACTCGCATCCATTTCCAATTTAAAAATCTCCCGACGTGTATGCGTTGGGTTCATTCGAGTTGTAGTGCTCGCTCGCTTAACGCGCAGCAACTTTAGTTTAGTAGAGGTGTTTGAACCTGGAAAGAATGAAGGTATGACTCCATCTATCCATAACAGTCAGGAACTGTCGCTCACGCTTTGTCTCGTGTGACTAAGGTACCGCAACAATCCTGTCAACTCACAGTCATAACCATTACAAATATTCGTATACGAAACAAAACTAGCTGTGTTATTGTTAACTATCATTTAAACATCCTGACTCTGTTATTATGTCCCCAAACCTAATCAAACGCTTTTCACCTCCACATTTCTTCGCTTGGTAGATTTTGGTGCCTAAATTGCCTTTGGTACTCATTGCAGCTAAGGTTTGGTTTATTTTTTTATTTTTTTTTCTAACTCCAATGTGTAACGCTCACCACGTTCAATTTTGTACGAAAAGTTATTTGTTTTACTTTTAGTAAATACAATCCAATCGAGAGCTTTATTGTTATTCTTGTTATTGTGTGTTTCACTACACATGCACTGTGTACAGTCATAAAAACTGGCTTCTCTACTTTGTTCATACCATTTATTTATTTCCTTCGAGGTGTGACGTATTTACGTCTCATTGAGTGACGATCTCAGAGCGGGAATAGTTTTGTTCGTGTCAGGAGGTAGGCTTGTGTGAAGTGACATGTTTGTTGGGTGCCTAGTCACGTGGGTAGAGAAGCGTAGGGCAGAGTTCTGAGCAGTGCCCGCAGTGTGTGGTAGAGTAGTGTAAATACATAGTGTGTTGTGCGGGCGCAATCACGTGCTAGTATGCAGTTCTGTTTTTCTTATTAGTAGCACCGCGAAACTCTTTTATGCTGGCATTTTCCTCAATTGTCACGAGACGTAAAGCCCACTTGCATTACACATTGCTTTATCGTAAAAGTACAGAACAGCCTGAATTCATATTATGACGTCTGGACTGAAAATCAGTTGACAATTTTTTTTTTCAAATTCATCACTTGTAATGTTTCGAGTTGTTTTGCGTCATCGTTTGTACCACAGTTCTTAGCAAAATGACCATACCCGTTACACTTGACGCAACGAGGTCCCCTATTTCTGACATCTGCAGAAAAATTCTTGCTAGAATTACCTATCCTCTTATTTGAATGGCTGTTCGCGATCTTCATGCCTGAAGTCGACCGCAAACCGCTACTTTAGCTGTACATCACTGCACATTTCATTTATGTTCTGCTTTTACAACTCTCATATTGTGTAGAAGTTTTGTTGTGATCGAGTTATGGCTCTGACCATAATCCCTGAACTTTTAATTGTCAAAATAATTGGTCGATACTTGTCTAGAAGTCCCTTTAATACAGAGATCCTAAAAATTCAACACTAACCAATATTCCAACGTTACTGTGTTTGTGGGCAGTAGTTAAAACTTTGAATAGAAATTCTTCCACAGTTTCTAAATGCTTACGCTGTGTGGCTATAATAACGCGCAACAAGTTTTACACGTCTTAAGAGTTCAGTGTCGTCAAAAGTTGATGCTAATGTGTCCTAAGCCTTTTTTTGCCAATTTCGTGGGCTGCACATGAACATATATAACCGGTTACACACACTGCTCGATCTTACTTTGGCGTCCTTTCTTTTATCTTTGCACTCACGTGTGACACATCCCCACTTGTCCTCATTCTGAAGATTAGCCTTCACAGTGAACTGCCATGCATCGTAATTTTCCCATCCAGTTAATTTCTAAACGTGCGGTAACTGATCAACTTTTAGTAGTTGTTGGTGGCAAATATTTACGATACAATTTACCTCCAGTGATCCACGACTTTTGGGCACATAACCTACTGTTGCAGTTGTCACATTCAAGAAAATAGATTTTCGCAACGCCCCCGCCCCCTTCAACTACATGCACACACATTACTTCGAATCAATAAACGTAGCAGACATGGCACAGACCCAAGAGTCATGTAGTTATCACATCGAAGCACAAATATTTACTCCAACTCTCTTTCAAACAAGATATATCTGTACTTGTTGGTCTACATTTTACGAAAAATAAGTACAGATGTGAGTGTCGTACTTCCCACCTCCCCCGTGCGGCATTGTATTATTTTTCTGAATAGAAAAAGAGATGTTGTCAACGTTGCAACCTGGCAGATCATCCGCCATATTGTGTTAAACATGGCGGCTTATATTTATACTGTGGAGCAAACGTGTCTCATAAGTTATCCGGTTACATTTTTTTTTATTGTAGCTTTCTCAGGTATATTCATATTATATTTTAACATTTTTGCCTCTGTGTAATATATTTTATGTAACAATTGAAAAATCTATTTTTGTATGTTAATATGAGTTGTTACATTTCTTGTTCTGCTTAAACACGCAATATTATTAATTAATTTTTTTTCGCGGCAAATTGGTCATCATTAATTTTAAAATAATTATCCTACTTGGCATTTTTTTTTCTTATGCTAGCTCTTGTTTTCCCGGAAATGGGAATTGAAAATTATTACCAAGTTTTCAGGTGACTATATTGGATATATCTCAGAGTCACGGCTTTAATGAAATGTAAGTATATATTTGCCAATTGTACCACTGGTTACAAGAAGTAGTAGTTTGATTCCTATTGTCGCCCAAAGTTGTTATACCAAGACTACTGTGCCAGGCATGCGTTGTAAAGGCCTTCTGTATATCTTAAGTCAGTACACATTTACACAGTAGACACATTTCTGAAAACAAAGACTTTTTCACTGCCACTAAACGGTAGAACAAGTAGTTACCGGTCATTTAAGACCGTCTTAGAAACATTATAAAAACATAATAGTTTCATTTAATATTTTGGTTACCTCTTTGTGCCATGTAGAACAATATTCCCCTCCCCTCCCCCCCAAGCACCGTCTCAAAGGTTTTTTTTTTTGCATAATTCTTTGCTGATGCAAATGTAAATCACGGAAGTTCCATCACATCTGTTGAATGACATAGGAGCTCATAGAATATGAACAAACAATCATTATGTATGCAAACATACAAGCAGGCCTAAGTACGGTAGTATATTTTTAATCGGTTTGAATAATTTATTTTGATATGTAAGTATTTTTACTAAACAGTTGTCATGTAAATTTACTGCACACATGTGCAGTTATTTTAACTTTAGGCGGCCTACATGTAAGTGTGGTTTGCTTTACTTGAGTCATTATTTTTATTGTAGCCTAGGCTCGTCTCCAGTCGCTGCTGACTGGCCTGTTGTCGCGCTTCTGTACCGCCAGCCACTCTGTGTCTCGACCTCGCGACCTGCGGTAATGGAACATCTCGTGCTGTCATCCTAGACCAGTCCACCTGAGCGCTGTTCAGAACTCGCATAAAATGCGCTCTTTTATTGCGTCTCCGCCCAGCCAAGGCAGAATAAAAACTTACTCCATAAACGAAACCACATGCAAAGATGGCAGAAACGCTCAGCCAATTTAAATATTTTCTCTGAGCGCAGAACAAGTTGGGCTGGAACGTGTATACCTACGTATATGACATGAAGTTTCCGTGTTTATCTACTAGCAGAAAACGTCTCAATAATTTACAAAAGTTAGTTGAATTTGTTATTTTAATGATATTATTCTTTCAAGAAAATAATCTATTCCTCTAATATTTACTTCGTGTCACTTCCCAACAGAACTCTTCCTCGTTACCAAGGGTAATTTTCATTGGTTTCAGCTGATTTGTGTTACGTTGGCTATAATTGTGAACTGTTGCATTTTACAGTTTCAAGGTCGCACACGGAGACACTGCAGTAAACTGCGAACCATGTGTATGAATGCTATTATCACAGTGGATGCTGCGGTGTTATCGTCCCTAGCACTTTCTACACTGTAAATAATTATTTGTAAGCTTACCTCACCGATCTATAGGCGTGTTAAGGAAGTTCATATTTTAAAATGTTTTCACACATATTGAATGGTACAGATCCTATGTATTTTTAGTAATCATACTAATATATACTGGTTTAGCCAGGTTCATGTATTAATAATTCTCAACATCTGCTGTAATTACAAGCTATAGTTTGTAAGTGTTTCGTACTGTGCATGAGTTCGTCCATTAATATTTACAAAATTTTTTACAGTGTAAATCAAGGCCACCTTGCAAGATGGGTCTGTAGAGTTATTGTTCCCTCAGGTAACAAAAATAAGAAAAACTTTCTCATTTCGTTTCAAATTTATTAATTAAACGCAGATCAATATTTTGCTTTGATTGGAACATACTCTTATTTCCTACATTCGATAACAATTTCAGTCTCTGCAGGGCACGCAAGTTATGACACGCTCGCTTTGAGAGGTCCCTTCTTCAAACACTATCGTAATAAAATTTAATATCAAAAACAGTAGGATACCAAATATATTAAGTGCGTAATGATAGAACAACACAAACGAACGTAAGCAATGTTCTTTCCGAAATATGTACTACAAAAAATCTTTTGCATACTCGTGCAGGTATACGTTAAACAATGACTGCTCTAGGTTAGAATTTGTATTATAAAAAGTACAGTATGTTGCAGTCTCATGGGATGTGTTTGTTCAGCCATGTATCTGTTATCTATTCGCTTGACAATTTATGGAGAACTTTTCTTTTAGCATTATATATTATATCCCGTTCTTTAGTACGAGTAACGTTAAATCTGCTGGGAAGTTCTCAGCTGACAAAAACATTACATATTTCCATTATCGTGCAATGCTTGTACTGAAACATGGAAACAATTTACACGTAAGTAGTAAATTTACATCTAAACATTATTTTTCCAGAATTTATTGGTGAAATCTTCTGCTTTCAGCAAACAATTTTGGTGATAAGCCTTGCATTGCTATAAACGATTAACTAATTCTTTGTTTGGCTCTCTTACGTGTGCTATTTTTTCTTTTAGTATCACAAAATTAATGTATCCCTCTCATGATGACAAACGTAATGCCTAAGCTTACGGTAAATTAGTAATAGTTAAGTGCTGAGGTAACACTGTGGAAGTTCACTTATAAATACAACAGTGGTTCTCAGCTATATTCTGCTCGCCTGGAGACATTCTTGTTTGAGCAATATCTTACCACGTAGTTAGAACAGTGAATATTGGCAAGAGATGTAAGTTACCCAGCAAGGCAGTTTTCTAAGACTTTCTCGCTATCTTTAAAATATTTACCTTTTATTACCCAATATTTGATTATAGTGGGAAAACACACAGAAATTTATTCTATGCATTTCTTTCTGCAAAAAAAAAATCAGTTTTGCTTTACTTGGTACGTTCGTGGTCTGGAGACATGGAATGGATAAGCTGCAAGAGTTTCTAGGGCATCTCAACAACATTCACTGCAACTTTCAGTTCACCATGGAGATGGAAAAGGACAGCCAACTGCCCTTCCTGGATGTATTGGTCTACAGAAAGCCTGATAACACCTTAGGCCACAGAATCTACAGAAAACCGACACACACTGACAGATATCTACAAGCAGATTCTCACCACCCTCCATGCCAGAAAAGATCTGTGCTTAATACACTCGATTTTAGTGCTAAAAGTATTTGCGAAGAGCAACACCTGGCCGAGGAGTTCAAACACCTGACTGCGGCGCTAGAAGCCAATGGTTACAACAGGCGTGAGATACAGCAGACCATCAAGGCTGATTGTAAGGAAAAGGAAAAACTAAATCATATTGCTGTACTGCCCTACATCAAAGGCACCACTGACCAACTGGCCCACCTCCTCAGGAAACATAACATTCATACAATAATGAAGCCCATAAACAAAATAAGCAGTATAGTAGGATCAGTTAAAGATAAAACTCCACCCGAAGAACAAGCTGGTGTCTACAAAGTTCCATGTTCATGCGGAAAAGTCTACATAGGCCAAACAGAAAGGAAAATTACCACCAGACTCAAAGAGCACATACGAGCCTACAAGTATGAAAACCCGCAATCTGCCATAGCAGAGCACTCCATGAACAGCAGACACAGCATTGAATTTGACAGTTTTAGCACAATAGCCAATATAGGGAATTATAGGCTAAGGACGATCAGAGAGGCCATAGAAATATTAAAACACCATAACAATATTAACAGGGATGATGGCTACAAATTAAATAAAATATGGGCACCTCTTTTCATGGAAAAATCTAAAACAACAAGAAATCAAAGGGAGCAGTGGGCAAACTCGCCAGGATTGGCTGCCAACACTAGCCAATCAAGAGGGAGCCTGCAGGTGATAGGCCGAACAGCTAGCCAATCAGAGAGCAGCACAGCAGAGAGCTATATAAGGGGATCACCTTGCACCAGTAGGCCCCAGTCTGATCCCGCATCGACCTGAGGATGGCAGCTGCAAGATCTGCCGAAACGTTGTCCAAGAAGCAACACAAGATGCGGCTCACTCCCAAAAGCCAAGAAAATTACGACAATGGCCGCGAAAGCCTGCAATCTTTGTTTCATGTCCAAGGTTGAGAACCACTGGGATCCAGCCAGGCTATGCATAGTGTCATCTATCCGAGGAAGTGGGTAGGAGTCTTTCCTGGTCACATCATTCAGCTGTCGGTAATCTACACAAAATCTTGTTGAGCCATCTTTTTTCTTGACCAACACAACAAGAGATTACCAGGGGCTGTAAGATGGCTCTATCACATCCAGATCCTTCATTTCCTTCAGAATGTCATCAACTACCTCGTGTGAAACAAGAGGTAGACGTCTAAGGGGTTGCCTGATAGGTCTGGCATCTCCTGTATTAATATGGTGACATGCCATATATGTCCTACCAAGATCATGTAAACCACATGAAAAAGCATTTTGATTCTTTATTAAGAGTTCTGCGACAGCATTCTCTTGTCTCCAGTCCAGGTTTTCCTTTGTCCTCTTCAGGAGTTCTGAAGTGGTTCTGGCAGAGTATGCTTCTCAAGGTCCTCCCTCAAGACCTTAGAATCAGTGGTGTTTATCTGGGAAACCTGTTGACACAAGCCAATCGTTGCCCCCTCCTCAAGACGATTTGCCTTATCAGTCAAGTTCATCATTCTAACAGGGAAATTATTTGATCTTGATGAAACCAAAGTCCTGGCTATAAGTACTCCATCAGGGAGGTTACTCCCTCTTCTCATAGGCTCGATTAATCCTAGGCGCCTTACAAACTGTCCTATACAGTGCACAGGTATCACAATTTCGCTAGAAGCGGGCAACACAGTGGCCTGACGACAAACATCAGGGCAGCTGACTGGTGATGTTAATTCTGGTCGTGGTATCAGTACCAACTCGGTTTCACCTACCTTCAAGACCCCCAGTTGAGTGTCAATGTAGCATCCTAGTTTCCGCAGAACATCTAGTCCCAGTAAACATGCATCCGCAATATCCGCTATGTAGACTTCATGTTCTATTTTTAGTTCACCCAAATTTAGTTGCACACACTTCTTCCCTTTCATTGGTGTTGTCTCACCAGTTACAGTGGTTAACATGCACACTCCAGTACTTTGATCATGCGATTGCTGGGGGAAAGGCCTAATGATGTCTGGCCTGACGACAGTAATGGTCGCCCCTGTATCTACAACCATCTGACAGGTTACATCATCCAGGCTACCCTCTACCAGCAATGCATCAACTTCCTGTTTCACCGAACGTACTCGAAGAAATTGTGGGGCCTTACCTCCAGCAATCAGCGACTTTCGCTCTTCAAGACCAGTGTTTACATGTTTCCCGAATTTTCGAACTAATTGATTGGTCTCACCTGGCTCTCGGTCCTGGTTTCTTCGCTGATACTCTCGGCAGTGGGCTCTCAGGTGTCCATGTCGTCCACACTCCCAGCACTCTGGCCAATTTCCTAGTCGAGGGCGGTGTTCCAATGCACCAACTCTGCTGGAAATGACGCTAATTGCAGTCTTAATTTCCTTCAGTGTATTCTCGATGCTATTCCCCTCTTCTTCGCATGTTACTTTCGCTGCTCGCACCACACGCCGATTCGCTGGCACCTGCCTTGCTGACTCGACTTCCAGTGCTCGGGCTAGAGCATCTTGCATGGTACGAGGTGCTGCCAGGCGTACTCCTTGTCGCACCTCCAAGTCTGCAATGGCATCAACAAAGAACCCAATTGCAAGCACATCTCGCGCCTACTCTGGACACCAATCAAGTGACAGATGGACTAGTCTCACAATGTCTTACCAAAGTTCCTGAAGTAACTCCCCAGGCCGCTGGCTATGGCTTCGAAGTTGGGCACGGTGGGCAAGGCTTAAATAGCGGTCCCCGAGGTGCAACTCCAGGGCAGAGACTAACGTAGAATACTCCAGGCGATGTCGTTCAGGCAAAGATTGGAGTATACTGAGTGCAGGGCCCCTCAACACTGCTGCCAGGTAGTAGGCACATTGCTCTTTTGTCCAACCATTCAGGGTTGCAACAATCTCATATTGGTGCTGATATTCACACCATGGGATTTGGTCATCGTAAGGGGCAGGCTTGATTGTAACCCCCTTTCCAGCCCCAGGCATGGCAACCTCAGCTGTATTAATGTGCTGTGGTAGTCCTACCGCCGATCCTGACATCGCAGAGCACCTCCCGTCGTTACCCTGATGTCTCATCGAGCCGCTATCCCGACACACCGATAGCTGATCACCTGCCTGTCGCTGTAAAAATTTCTCCCGTTCCGTCCTTAAGACGCTCACCTCTTTTGCAGGTCGTCTTTCACACTTCCGATATTCTTTTCGACATTTTTATTAACACTGTCAATTCTATGGTCCACCAATTCACTGACATTTTCAATTCTTTTGTCTACCAATTCACTGACATTGTCAATTTTTAGGTCCACCATTTGAGAAACACTTTCAATTTTCTTGTCCACATACTCTATTTTAGTATGCACTAGCTCACTAATTCCGTCTATCTTCTTGTCTACATTCTCATTAACACTATCAATTTTATTGTCGACATTCTCATTAACACTGTCTATTTTCTTGTCTACATTTTCGTTAACACTGTCAATTTTCTTGTATACATTCTCATTAACACTGTCAATTTTCCTATCAACACTGTCTATTTTCTTGTCTACATTCTCATTAACACTGTCAATTTTGGTATTTACACCACTTATTTGGCTACTTACTCCCTCTATTAGTGCTCGCAAACACTCTAGTTCACTAGCCATTTTTCTTGTAAACATAAACTTATAACCTAAAATTTCCTACCTGATAAAAATTAACAAGTTTGATTAGATGTCTAACCATCTACACTTAATTTTAACATAATTTAAAACATTTAATTACATTTTAAATAATTGCCTCCATCCTACTTCTGACACCAGTGTTACAAGTTGCGCCCTAGGTACTTTTGGGGATGGAGGTCTTTGATAGAATAAAGAAAATAAAGCTAACCTAGTTTATTTACAACTATATATACAAAAATATCTATGTCTGTAAAGATTTACCACAATAAATGTCAAACAGAACAAATAACTACTATTTACATAAAGGAAAAAAAAATACATCTACATAAGTTCACTGCATATGGAAAGGTTGCTAGTCACTCACAATGGTGGACCCAATGAAATATTACCAAAGAATCTTTCTGGCCTAGAAACACCTTCCTACTAATTGCTGCGGTCCCACTCGCTGGACACCCTCGAACAGTCGTCGCAATCCAATACTTCTCGTCACTATCACTTGAGATCGCATCAGGCACCTGCCAGCCAAAACTCTCTCGCTCCTGCTGCAGCTCCCCCTTATATACCCACCCCTACTTCTCGAATTATCTCGGCAGGTCTTTGTTCTCCAACTTCCTGGAAAGGTGTCGCTTCAAAGTGAAGCACCACCCCGAGAGATAAAGAGGGAACAGGATCATTCCAGATCACGATATTTTCCCTTGGTTACCCGATACTGGGTGCAGGTGGTTATCATGGAGTAATACAATCCATGCAGCACCCGAGGAGGTATTTTAGGAATGCCGCCACTGTATTGTATTACACCGCCCAGCCCGATAGCCACGGCGCCGAGGAGTGGGTGGGAAGGGGGTGTCCTACCTCCGCCACCACAGTATCGTACTACATCGCCCAGCCAGACAGTCGCGGCTCGCAACAATATGTTTAACAAAAACCAAGTGAATTGCACGATTGAAATAATTTACAATGAAGTTATATATAATGTGCACTATGCTAATTGATTTTAAAACACATACTGGAACTCCTTTATACTTAAAAAAAAAAATCCGAAAATGGCGAAAATTTACCTCATTTACGGCAATTTTTAAAAAAGACAAAGTGATTTTGTTGTGTGTTTTTAATCATTATATCATAGTGCCCATTATATATAAATTCAGTGTATATTATTTCATTCGAACAAGTCACCTATGTTCCTGTAACTTGCAAATTCTGACTTCGACATGCCGCTATGGGGAAACTATGAGAGCTAAAAATTTCTACAAGTGGAAAATGTAGTCACAAGTAACGTCTATAAAACTAACACGCCAAGCAAATACAAAATTTTGAATTTTTCCCATGTGAACACCCTTAAGAAAAATACCTCCTAAGCGAGAATCAATAATATTCAGCAAATTGAAAAGAGCTATCTTAATAATTTTTTTAATGTATTTATTTACTCGCTTATTTATTTGCTCTGCAATGTTATTGCAATGACGATGAGTATCTTATTTCGTAAATTGCCTCAGAATTAATCAATAACAATCGTTTGTAACGTGGTAAAACAATTTAAAGCTTTTATACCAAAATTTCTTCGCATTAAAAAGACCACTTTACAAGGAAAAACATTTCATTGAATTTGTTTAATTTGCGGTAAAGAATTTATCATTTTTCAGTAAAGAAAAATTTTAAAAACGTATTTTAAGGATTTTGCTCATTTTTACGTTAGTGAGATTCATTTGGGAACAAATTTTTTAATTTTTTATTAATTAGCAAAGATAATAAGTTCTTCGTCACATGGAATTTAACAGATAGTTGCAACTATTCTCACTATTAAGAGCTCTATCATTATATTTTTACCGCAAATTTTTGTGGGTATTTCTGTTTTTCCATAGCTACTTTGAATTGGTTCATACGAAAACAAACTTTTTCTTTGCTATAACAAAATGTACGTTTTGGGAGAAGAAAGTACATTTAGAATAACGTGCACAGGGAACTAGTTTGCATCATAGCATAAAAAACATTTAGGACTGTTAGGTCTGTCGTAAAGAAACCTTTTTTTAACGACCAAGAGAATACTTATGGACACATGATTGTTATTGTTGCCTTAAATAAATGTTGCCTAGCTCTGCCACGTCGGTGTTATGGTCAGACAACGCGTCTGCCACTTCAGCGATCCATGCTCGATACCTGACAGCGTCGATCACTATTTGTGACCTGTGGTGAAACCTGCATGGTCCTAAGAGCTACCAGTTCAGAAGCCAGCCTCTCAGCTTCGTTGATGCCTTCCCTCGAGATCCAGCTACACACAATTGTAACTATTTACCCTAAATATTGCAGCTGAAATATGTTATTGGCAACACAGCATTTGTCTTATTATAGCTTATCATAAGCGATGCTAAATATACAGAAATATCTCTCATTTATCTAGCACATGAAATATGCCTGTGAATAGAGATAATGGTTTATCGCGAGGAAACGTAACTTTTTTTGCTGGGATTCAGAATTCGTTCTGCTTACCAAATTATTTAAACATATAGCCGTGGTTAACTGTTTTTATTGCTGGCTGAATCATTATAAAGTCCCCAGTTCTGTCAAACATTAACATCTCTATACGGCAAGATTTCGTCGCTTAAGAAACAAATACCGTCTAAGTTCTAAGTGGTAGTCAACAGTATTCAAGCAAGCTTGCCATTTGCTGTTGTCTTATTTGACTGAGCTAACGTAGTATTTAAAGCCACCAGTTATTGGTCTGCAGATAACTACGCTGTGTTATACATGTTACAAGAAACTTCAGCGTTTTCAAGATTATGTTGGCACAAAACATTTTCATTATATTCAATCATCTCTAACTATGAATTATATGCGTGTGATGTAGTTGCCATGTAATATAGTAGTTTGAACACTGGAGAAATTACAAACGAATTGCGTGGCACACTGATCTGTGAGCAGGACTCTAACCACACAGAAACACAGCGCTGTTATTACTCAGCTCTGTTATCATTGATAACCTCGTCATTAAATCACCATTCTACAATACAATCCTCCAATGATTAGTTCTTCAGTGCAGCCATCTTGTGATTGTAATTGTAATGATCAGCAATGTACAGTAACTACGTGGCCGCCTCATACATAAATAATTGTCAGCTACCAGGAAACTTCGCGGGTTCAACAACCAGCCGGCTAGACTGCACAGTCCTGTATATGTCCTTAGCTACTTGTATATTGGCTGCTGCTACAGTGAGTGGCCAGTTCTATATGTGACAAGGTAGCGCGGGAGTCTTGAGTGTCCTCATGCAAGTTTGCCATTGGTCCAGAGTTCTTAGGGACGAGTTTCATAAACGCTGACCCTATTATTAAACTCACGCACGTGGATGGGAGTCGAAAATCGAACGTCCCTTCAAATGAATTCGCTAAATTTGTGGTTTTATATTAACAGTAAGAATTCTAAATTCTTAAATTAGAATTAATATTAATATATGTGCACCACAGAGCAAACAAAATATTCTAAAATTTTTATTTTTTTACAAGCAAATTAATTGGAAACAAAGTTGCCAGAGAAATTCATGCAAAACTACAAATGTCCAGGTGAAAATAATACAATGTAAGTATATGTTTGTAGCCTTACCATTACACTGTATAGCCTTGAGTTTGTATTCACAATAAGTAAAAATTACTTTTGAAATTTTAATTTCATTCTGGTCGAGAAAACGAAATTATTTATTAAATCACTTGTACACAAACAATAATAATAATTTTGGTGTAATTATTCAGACGTTCCAGGATTCGAAAAAAGCATGTCTGTGCTTGGCAACCACACACGTTACCTCCTTGACTTCTCACAAACATAAATACACACTTTATTCCAACAAAATAAATACCAGAGACGGTGGTTGTATAACTGCTAGCAGTCCTATACTTTCATACACAATGTGATCTTAAAAATATGTTTGAAAATGGACAGTACACTTACATCTTTTACAAATCTACAAATTAAAAAACGAAAACAGGATAACCAAAAATAACAGGAAACTATAGGAAAAATGTCGTTCAATAATACTAAGCTACATGTAAACTTATGACTTTAACAATTATATTGCACATGTACAAAAGGTAATTGTTTAACCAATGCGGAGGGCTTAAAATTGTGATACGTATCCAGAAAATCATGCGTGTGTTGTAGTGTTGAAAGGCTAGAAAAATGTTGATTTGATTGTTAGTTAAGTAAAGTAAGTTAACGTCCAAAAGTCTGAATCCATTACATGGCAGTGTAATTACGGGAACAAAGGACTTGCGTGTGAAAGTCTGAAACATATCAATGTTGAATGTATAAGTGTAGAGGACTGTCTATGCTTCATTCCCGACAAATTTGTGATTTTGGTTGGCTGCTGTGTTTCCCTAACTTTTCTCACAGAGAAACATCGACCTACGTAGCTAAGTCGATTATGCGCCGGTCTACGGTGCAAGAGGTCCTGGGTTCTAATCCTCTCTCGGCATGGTTGCTGTGTTGTACCTACACCTTACTTCATCCTTATCGGCTCTTAAGTGCCCGAGTCAATTATTATGAGGAAATTGTCTTAATTCCTTCCTGATGAAATTTTTGACATGATTTAATTGATAATATTTTAATATGGACGTAGCTGATCTCTTTACCTTTCATTGCGTGCATTGTATTCGAAAAACTAAAGCGTAACTATGAGCTAATTAAGTTAATTTAATTTTTAAGATAAAAATTCTCTCTCACCAAATAATAAACACCAAATAAGTTCCAGTACCGATTTCATCCAATAACACGCAGCTAATAATAAAATGTAATCTCTATACATAAAAATGAACACTGACTGACTGGTTGACTGACATTTCATACTGCAGCCTAAACCACTAAACCTAGAATCGTGAAATTATTTGTGGGTGTTCCCCTCAGGACGTAGGCGAGCATTAAGAAGGTATTTTTCAAAATTCTACCTCTAAGGGGGTGAAAAGGGGTGAAATGTATTTCCGAACGAACGTCAATAGAGATCTAACCCAACGGCCTGTCATTGTGATTTTTACTTCAATAGGACACTCATAAAAATGCATATTGGCCAATTTAATGATTTTTCGAAATTCAACATATAAGGGGGTGAAGAGACCTTAAATGTGTTTCCGATTAACAATCGATATTTATAGAATCCTTCAGCATAAAGAGTTGGTATTCACTTCAAAATGTTGCTTACGTAAATACCCAAAAAGTGGTTTTAAGATGTATTGAAATTCTACCCCGAAGCAGTAAAATGGGGCAAAATGTGTTATTTATGAATCGTCAATATCTTTGAAACACAATTGGCTATTGTAGTGATTTTTATTTTATTTGGTTACGTATACAAATGTCTATGACAGGACTCCAAGACGTTTCTAAATTCTTTAATTAAGGGGGTGAAAATCTGTGAAATCTGTTTTCGATTATCCCTCCACACACACATATATATATATATATATATATATATATATATATATATATATATGTGTGTGTGTGTGTGTGTGTGTGTGTATATATGTATATATATGTATATATATAAATATATATCGAACCAATCGAGATATCGAAGTGCTCTTTGCTTTAAATTGATGCTTTTGTAAATATCCCAAGCACCATTAAATATAGAGGTTAAAAAAAGGGGGTATAACAAGTTTTCGATTCACAATCTATATATATATATATATATATATATATATATATATATATATATATATATATATGTGTGTGTGTGTGTGTGTGTATAGATATCCCAATGGGTTTTTTATAGCGACATTATTATTGTTTAAGATTGATGCTTACTCAAATACCTAAAAAGTAATTTCACGAATTTTTGATATTCGCCACCTAAGGAGATGAAAAGTGTTTTCAATTAATCGTCGATATATCTTGAACACAGCGGGCTATTGTCATGTTTATATCGCGTTCAAGAGACACCAGTTAAGTAGTCAAAAACGTTATCTAAGGGTTTTAGAACTTCACTCTCTTAGGTGATGAAAATACCTTTAACGTGTTTCAGATAAATCCTCGATATCTATCGAACCCGTCGAGATATGCAGTTAATTTTTTCTTCAGGGTGATGATTACAGCGATGATCGCAAAACGGTTTTAACATTTTTCGAACTCTCATCTCAGTACTGTGCAGTTGTCATTTGTGTGTTTTTTTTTTTTTTGTGCAGTGGTCATTTGTGTGGTTTTTTTTTTTTTTTTTTTTTTTAAGGAATAATCTATTTTGATCCGACTGAACGAACTAGCTTCGTGATTTACACTTCAATCGGAAACTTATACGAATATCTAAGATGTGAATTTAAAATATTTTGAATTTCGACACCCAAAAGGGTGAAAAAGCACAAAATTTGTTTTCTATCAACCAATGATATCGATCTAACCAGTAGAGATATTGAGGTGTTGTTCGCGTCAGAGTGATGCTTATGTAAGTATTTAAAAATTATATGTTAGTTTATTTTACTTTACAAGCTAACTTTATCATTAATAATAAAACGAAGTCTGTAAACATTCAAGTCAGATGATCCGAAAAGCAAGTACGAACAACGAACAGCGAAAAGTAACTTATACATGAGATTCTCTCTACAATAACTTATCGAGACGTGGTATTGTACTACCTCAATGAGACCAAAATACGAATTTTTTTTTAATTAATTTTTATTTTCATGAATTATTTCGACGTTATGGTCTACATTCCGGGAAGTTCTGGGCTCGAATTCTGTTAAATGCTGCTTGCGAACGTTCAATTCTGACACCCAAAAAGGCAGATCAAATTAGTGCAATTTACATGTAGCCGTTTAAAAGGCGTAAAATGGATTGTGCAGTTCACTTTCCACTTAGGTTCCTCGACAATATCAGTTCACATATATCATCTTACTAATCTCAAGGTTGGGGTACCAAATACGTTTTCGCGAAACCTTTTCCCACCAAAACTTTCTAGTGGCATTAAACTTCAAGTGAATATTTTGAAAATATGTAATTGAGGGCACCGTCACCAATGGTTGTGCGCAAGGTAATCATACGTATGTCATTATATACTTATCCTGTTGCAGATTTTGTTCAACTAGCCGCTTGGACATTCTAACGCTTGATGATTGAAGTAAGTATCATTCTTGTGTACAAAGATGTTTTTCAATTACAGTAAATATTATCCGTTATGAGTAATACTCGCGAGCAAAGCCGCTAGGGACTGCTAGTGTTTCTATAAAGAAACATTACCGGTTATTCGTCACACCCTTCATTTATTAAACGAAGACTAATATTATTAACAAAAGCTGTGACGCAGCCTCTTAAGACGTCGTTGCTACAGAGCCGTAAAACCCTCTCCTCTCACCTCTTACAAATAAAATCCTTGTATCTTTACACAGAAACAATTATACAAGGGAGATCTTTACAATTTTAGATTCATTGTAATGTTTACAAAAATGTTGAGGGTGTGGTGATATGACAGTGCCGTAGGTCGCGAGCAGAGAAGACATAGCGTGCTGAAACGTGGACGGAGGGCAGTGCGGGGAATATCTGTGCACACCGGGCTGCTATCTGGACCAGCTGAGTGGCGCCTAAGTGGTTCTAAGTGGTTCTAAGTGGCGCTCTAAGTGCTGGCACGCGCGCACGTGCTGCTGCCTGTACCTCACTTCTCCCCCTCCAGGCCTGCCCACTCATGCCCTACCAGATAGCACTCTGCGGCTATATCGCACACCACTCTCTTGTCTGCTCACCGCCTCAAAGGAAACCCGAGCAAATGCTTCTGTTTCCACATTCCACATGTTCCCTCTGAACCTCCAGAAGAACACATGATAACCTTCACCTCATTTTGCACACGTGGGCAAGTCAGGGTATCTCCCTACTCAGTACAAGTCCATAATTTAAGAGATGGTGCAGCCTGCAGAGGGAATGTAAAGCCCTGTAGGAGCCACCTGCACTGCACTCGAACTGATGGCTAGGAACTCCTAATTTTAGCGTATAAGATTTTTGCATCACTTTGTTTCAAGGCCTTGTGTGCACTATTGGCAGCGTGGCTTTGTGTTGAAACGTCAGTTATTTGACTGAGCTAATCAGAGCAAGGTTACTGCGATATGATTAGAGCTTCAAGACGCGGAGAGTTAAACACATCCAGTAATTAACCATTCAGCAGAGGTGCACGTGTACACACTGAGAATTTGTACAAGTTGTTGTAAACATATTAGAGAGAAAATCAAGTGCCCACACTGTTGGGCCTTGCCGTGTCCTCTGAGCAAACCTACTAAGCTACTGTACACGGTGGACAGAGATACGAGAATAGTATAGATGGAGCATTAGCAGCCTATACTGAGGCCAAGCCCACTTATATATTCAGGTTGTAATATGGCGAAGTGCAATCAGCTGTTCCTGTATGTGTATTGAGAAACGAGGTTATGGTTGGCCAAACCACAGCCATGGCAACAACATATTTCAGGCACTAATATGGCGGATGGGCTCCTCCCCCTTCCATCTCAAGGCCTCTTACCTTTCGTCTTAAGACGTGCGTTATGCTCCATCTGTATGTTTCTCTAATCTTTGACTGAGGAAAGGAACAAGGCACACGATACCTTTGTCACAATTAAATTTGCTTCGTGGCAACACGTGTCAACACCACAACAGGTTATTTATACTCTCAATACCAGTTTACTTCTTCACAATTTACAATGAGTAAAGTCACTAATATTTAGGGCCCGGTAGTTTTCGCGAAAAGATTTTTGCCCCACATTGTTTCAGTGTCTTACAAGCACACCTGCAGCACAACTTAATGGATATCGGCAGAGTGTTTTTGTGCAGAGTCGTTATTCATTAGACTGAGCCAATCAGTACACGGATAACTGTGACACGACACGTCTGTGATTTGCGGGTTTAACCTCCAGACGTATGTTACGGCTTCCAATCACTGACCACAAAGCAGAGATGCAGGTGTGCACGTAAGACACTGAAACAAAGTGCTGCAGAAATATTTTCGCGAAAACTTCCGGGCACTAATAATATTTGATGAAAATAATGTTGTACAAACATGTTTCAGTGTCTTACGTGCACAACTACATGGTCAGAGATGAGATACTGGCCAGTCGCAGTAACCGTGTTCTCATTGGCGCAGTCAAATAAGCCACGCCTCTACACTAACAAACTCCGCCAATAACAATGAAGCATAGCTATATATGTACCTACTCGAAAGGCAACAAGTTGGTGCGAAGTTTTTTTTTTTTCAACCAAAAAGGCACTGGTTCTAACTATGAATAGAAGCGCGATTATTTAGCGAGGGAATCATCTGGCGACAGCTTAGACTTCTCAGTCCTATATACGCACTGGCCATGGTCAGTTATCGACTGCTTTCCAACTGAACGAAGATGGCGCAGTAGCTAGAGCACTCGCCTACCACCGAGAGTATCCGGATTCGATTCCCGCCGGGGTCGGTCACCGTATTTTCGCATGTGGAAATCGTACCGGACGATGACGCTAGTCGACGGGTTTTCTCGGGGATCTCCCGTTTCCTTCTCCCCTTCATTCCGACGTTGAAGACCTACATGTTAGGTGCTGACCGTTGTCTCTTCTAACGTAAGAAGCGTGTAACGCTTGATATATATATAAATTGTTAATTATTTATTATTGTGTTGCAATCGTCAAATATGTATTAAAACACATGACATCCAATCACAGAAGTTATGGTACAGTGTACATGCCAGACTCTCAAGCTGACCTAGATAAATACTCGAAGCCCACGTGTGTCTAGCAATGAATGTCTCTCCTTCCTTTGTTTATTTGTTTATAATTTACCATGACAAGCTGACGATATACCTTAGACATTAATATAATAATACGACAGTAAAGATACGTACGCACGTTTCTTCTTCCTCGTAGTTCTAGTGTGAATATATCTGAACACGTGCAACGTTAGTCACACTAGTAATATGCAGTGGTTCTGTCAATGGTTTTATATCCACGTGTGTTTAGTGTATCACTGTGAATTTTATGTGAGAGTTTTCCTATCTCTTGAAGGTATTTCAAAACGTTTACTCGTTATTTTTTCAAAGCCATATCAGAAACGAAAATATTTTTTTTTTATATATATTTTGTTTAGTTAGTATTTTTCTGTCTCCAAAGTAGGTTTCTGATAATGTATAGATAAACAGAATTAATAGAGTAAAAACAAATGCGTTAACAAAAATATACGTTTCCGCAAATGACAATAAAATACGTTCTATTACTGCTTAATTGTTTGGCCCACTTCCTGTATTCATTTATAGTAATTTATTCTAGGTGATCAACTCTTTTAATGGTAAAACGTTCTCTTTCCAAAAACAATACTAATTTTCTTTCAAATTTGTCTTAAAGGTTAGAATGTTATGTAAAGATATATGTATATATATATATATATATATATATATATATATATATATATATATATATATATATAAAGAGTGTTCACGAAACTAAGTTAATAACCTATATGATTATGCCTTGTAATATAAATGAGGTAAAGCTATGTAATGAGAGCTTTTGGTTGGCGCATATCTTAATGGAGAAATTCACGATTGATAATAGACATTCAAACAAAACACTTGTAACAAAAACAAAAGTAAGGTGAAATAAATAATGGATTTCCGTGAGAGGTTTAGTAGTAACAAGATCTGATATCTGATAAAAAAAATTGTTTTGAGTACCTTTCACCTTCAGTAGATAATGGGGTTGGTCAAGACCTTGTTTTTCCCAAAAATTTTTCACCATTACATTTCTTGGCTATTAAATGACACAGTTTGTAGGAGGCCCGAAAAAATATGAGGTCACCTTTTCGCAACACATTTAAGTGAACCGTTTTTGAGAAAATTTATGTAGATAATGTGGAGCCTTTGTATGATTGTGTGTGTATGTATATACGTAAATTTATTCAATACACCAATTCACACACGTTTATGTATAAGTATATGCACACAGGCGCGTATACAAGCCACTGTACGGTATATACACCACACACACACACACATACATATATATATATATATATATCACGAATGTTTCCGAACAGCACCACCATGCACCACACAATTAAAGGAAACTGCTTCATTACTCGCAGTTTAACAGCAAGGCGCATATTTGACAGCATGACTGCAAGATATTTGTGTCATCTGACTCTCAGATCACTAATATTGTAGTTTTATTACAAAATTTTTAAGTTTTTAATTTAATAATTTATGACTGGATTTGTTTGTATGGACATACTCCATTGCGAAATAAATGACTGTCACAAGAAAACTAAAAGTAAAAATAAGACAAGAAAACATAAATAAGCAGAGTATGCTTTAGTCATCAGGATACATACACAACATGAAATTCCAAAACTGGAATCTGGTCAGATAAAACAAGGAAACAAACAGAAAAAAAAACTAGGCTGACATGCGACACAACGATGAGACGAAACAAAAACACAAACAGAGTTACAGCAAACGACACAACGATGAGACTAAACAAAACACAAAGATGTCGGACACAAACAGAAAAAACGACAGACAACACAAACGATGAGACGAAATAATTAATATTATCAGCAATAGTAATATTTTCAGTCAACAGAGCATTGAATTAAAAAATATGTGGATCCCATTGATTAAAAGAGAAACAAATTTACAGAACAAAATAAAAACAAACACTCAACCCACCACAACCAATCAGAGTCAATACATGCTGCGCGACCAATTAGGAGACAGCTCGTCTCCCATTGGCTGAGCACGATAAGGGGCTTTACCCTATATAAACCCATGGTTTTTCCAGTCTCCTCATCAGTCGCACTCGTGTTCTTGAACCCTGTGTGTCTACCTGATGACGGGAACAGATTCCAGTTCCCGAAACGTCGTTTATACTGACTGTTCGGAAAACTACTGTGTTTTATTTCGTCTCATCGTTTGTGTTGTCTGTAGTTTTTTCTGTTTGTGTCCGACATCTTTGTGTTTTGTTTAGTCTCATCGTTGTGTCGTTTGCTGTAATTCTGTTTGTGTTTTTGTTTCGTCTCATCGTTGTGTCGCATGTCAACCTAGGTTTTTTTTCTGTTTGTTTCCTTGTTTTATCTGACCAGATTCCAGTTTTGGAATTTCATGTTGTGTATGTATCCTGATGACTATAGCATACTCTGCTTATTTATGTTTTCTTGTCTTATTTTTACTTTTAGTTTTCTTGTGACAGTCATTTATTTCGCAATGGAGTATGTCCATACAAACAAATCCAGTCATGCACTCCCATTGCACAGTTCTTTCGAAGATCATATCTTAATAATTTATTATATACATACCGACTCACAAATCATATCAATCAGTTTTTTTTTCAGAGTACTGTAAAGCAAATTTTTGCATAACATACGGTGTAACAACTTCTTTCCCTGACGGGCACGTTCTTTTGAAATATGTTTTCAGGTAGTGATGTGCGCCTTTTCCAACAACATTATTCAATTATTTACTGTGTAATCGCAAGAGGTTATTGACGTGTTCAACTACAATACTTACAAATGTTATCTGCGGACGTTAATAGTTTTTTAGCAGACATCTCTTCAGAAGTAAAGTGGCTCGTACATTTTTTGTCAAGAATAAGCTGGAGTTGGTGTGTGAGGGAGTGTATAGGTGATCACTTACATAAAATTTCTTTAATACATTAAATAATTAAACCGTATTGTTTTTAAGTACATTTTCATAAATAAACAAACTAATACTCGGTTACGAAAAAGTTGAACGATTCCTGCTCCATGTTATGCTTAAAAATAACAAACTCGTCAATGCGGCATAGATGGGAGAGCATGCACGGTGGTATGTATGAAATAAGTGGCGGCTGGGAGAGATAAGTGAGTGTTGGGTGGAGGATGAGGTATAGTTGAGGATCAATAAGGCTACAGAGAGGTGTGAGTGCGTACCACAGAGAGAAGGACCTTGGTACTGAACGACGAGAGATACTAGCACCTTGTGTACCAACCACCACGTGATCGATATCAAAGCTCTACTCGGGCCAGGGTAACGTAAGTCGCTGTCTTCGTAATTAGCGGAGAGGGTGATTAGCACAGCTGCTAATGGGCAACCTGATCCCCTCTCTGCTATCCCTACCCATTCTTCACTTCCCCCTACACCTGACATAGCCGCCCTGCATTGCTCTGCCCGACTCTCTGCTGCTAAGTGCGACTGTGGCGTGTGTTCGTTATGTCTTCTCGCCTCTATACACACCGCGCTACTGCGACACGGAACACGTTCATAAAAGTCGCTACCAAGACGTCTTTTCTACAAGAAATGTTTACGTGTATATAACTGTACCTCCGTAAATAACTGTACTACTGCCTTGTTCCATGCATTGTAAGATATAACATATTATCTGTAGACGCCACTATTTATTTCGGTCGTATCGCGTGTCCTTAGAAAGATAAAAAATAATGAACACTGCTAAAATTGTATTTCCGTGCTCAGTCTCATGAAGGTAAATAAAGAAAGTACATACTGGAATCTGTAGTTTATTCCTTTGGCTTTCAACACTTGCAATATTATCACATAGTTTTGGTTGTAATTAGCGTGTTGTAGGACTACCAGGAGCGAGATAAGAACCTGAGCACGCTGGCTATAAGGCTGACTGTAGCTCACTCCCCACACGCAATATCGCTTCTATGCGCGAGGCACTCTACTTCTCTTATTGCGCAAGATATATAGTCCTCTTAGGGTCATTGTCCGTGATTTCTACTGCTCTTGCGATAATCACTTTTTAAATCCTAAACGCGAGCATATATCGAAAAACTGTGGCACAGTTTAGCTCAAATCGGTGTACCAATACTATGTTAACTAATATTTCTGAAGACAAAATACACGATGGTTTCATATAGTTACGCAATTAAGGATAGTCTCGTCATTTAACTAATTAGCCATGTCTACATAGTTATTTTACCTGGAAAAAATTATACTACACAGTAAAATAATTTGTAAGAAAACTGTGCAACAGTTTTTCAATACCTGCTCTCGTTAGGATTAAAACAAATAATTACCGTGAAAGCAGTTATGGGTCATTGCGTTAAGACCGCGCTCTTTAGTTTTGCAGTGATTTCGCAAGTATATATATTTTTTAACGAAAATTAATACATAGCTATGTCAAAAATTCATTCTGGCAGTTTGAACACTAATAGGCTACACCATCGTTTGTATCTGAATTTTTCTGCTGCAATACACCAAACGGATTTTTAGATTTTTGTTCCTGAATTATTACATATTTTGCTGTCAAGCCAAAATGAAACAAAATAATGTTTTGCTACCAAACGGTACGTTAAGCTCTGGAAAAATTGTGTATTATATGACTGTACCCAGTCTGAATTTTTTCAAAGCATTTAGTTTAAAAATATTTGAGTTATTTGCAATTGTTTTAAATAAATGAAAGATCATGGCCTTAAGAGCACTACCTATACACCGGATGTACTTAATGTTCGTCGTTTGATGCGCGGAGACTGTGAAGTGATAAGGTTCAGCTTCCAACACTCGATGGTAACAGCATCGCTTATATTCGCGGCGCACCAAACTGGCGTGCAGTGTTTTCCTACTATTAATATTCCTATGGGCTTAAAGCGGCGACCCTACAATTTTATTGGTGGAAAGTTTGTAGTTATGTCCAACGCATGCTTCCAACCTTGTGTTTATGAATCCGAGTGGTATTTTTTCAGTCACGTAAGTCTGAAAAAAAAAAAAAAACATTTTTAGCCATTTTGAGGGGCTCTAAAACATGTATCTAATGATGATGTTGCATTTTGAAATGATAGAGGCCTAGTTTTAACCGTGTGTTTTTTTAGTAGATACACATATTGAGAACAAGTTTAGCTGTTCCACGTAGAAAAGAGGGATGTTGACCGGCTTATCTGGTGCGCTGTCGCCTTTACTGCACGACACTGAGACAGCTTGCAGTGGTGTCGTATAACACTCGCCTGACTGACGCTTGAAGAGGTGACGCCATATTGTTATGGTGAAAACTTTCAAGCAACTTAAGTTCAAAGACTAAGGCTTGCTTCTACAGTTTTGTTTTTTGAATCCGGTTGTTAATCTTCAAGATACGGCAGTCTGGAAATATAATTTTCGACCATTTTAAGTGGCACGAAAATTATATTACTAATAAATGTTCTGAATTTTTAAAACTATACTGACAAAGTTTGAAGTTTGCGTTCTTTTCGAAGATATACCTACAAATACAACGCGCGTTAATTAGTTTTGTGAAAAAGATAGTAGTCGTAACCCGCTGACACGGCATTTTAAGCACAGTTAAAGAAGACCCTTAATTGTTATCTCCGTGCTGAATGGATAAACTCTCATCACATGAACTAGTGTCTCTGGGTGCTGACTAACTGAACTGTCCTCAGATGAACTAGCGTCTCTGGGTGCTGACTAACTGAACTTTCGTCACAAGAACTAGTGTCTCCGGGCGCTTATTGGCTGAACTGTCGTTACATGAACTAGTGTCTCCGTGCTGACTGGATGAACTGTCGTTACATGAACTAGTGTATCTGGGTGCTGACTGGCTGAACTGTCGTCACATGAACTAGTGCCTCCGTGCTGACCGGATGAACTGTCGTCACATGAACTAGTGCCTCCGTGCTGACTGGATGAACTGTCGTCACATGAACTAGCGCCTCTGTGCTGACTGGATGAACTGTAGTCACTTGGACTAGTTCCACCATGCTGAATGGAGGAACTGTCGTCACATGAACTAGTGTCTCCGTGCTGACTGGATGAACTGTCGTCACAAGAACTAGAGACTCTGGGTGCTAAATAACTGAACTATAGTCACATGAACTAGTGTCTCCTAGTGCTTACTGGCTAAACTGTTGTCATATAAACTAGTGTCTCCGTGCTGACAGGATGAACTATCGTCACATAAACTAGTGTCTATGGGTTCTGACTATCTGAACTGTCGTCACATGTACTAGTGTCTCTGGGTGCTTACTGGCTGAACTATAGTCACATGAACTAGTGTCTCCTAGTGCTTACTGGCTAAACTGTCGTCATATGAACTAGTGTCTCCGTGCTGACAGGATGAACTGTCGTCTCATAAACTAGTGTTTCTGGGTGCTGACTGAATGAACTGTCGTTACATGAACTAGTTTCTCTGTGCTGACTGACTGAACTGTCGTCACCTGAACTAGTGTCTCCGGGTGCTGACGGGATGAACTGTCGTCACAATAACTGGCACATCCGTGCTGACTGGCTGAACTGTCATCATGTGAACTAGTGTCTCCGTGCTGACTGGCTGAACTGTCGTCACATGAGCTAGTGTCTCCGTGCTGAATGGTTGAACTGTCGTCACATGAACTAGTGTCTACGTGCTGACTGGCTGAACTGAGGTCATATGAACTAAAATCTCTGTGCTGACTGTCTGAACTGTCGTCTCATGAGTTAGTGTCTCCGGTTGCTGACTGGATAATCTGTCTTCACACGAACTAGTGTCTCCGTGCTGACTGGATGAACTGTCGTCACATGAACTAGTGCCTCCGTGATGACTGGATGAACTGTCGTCACATGAACTAGTGTCTCCGTGCTGACTGGATGAACTATCGTCACATGAACTAGTGTCTCTGGCTGCTGACTGGATGAACTGTCGTCACATGAACTAGTGTCTCCGGCTGCTGACTGGATGAACTGTCGTCACATGAACTTGTGTCTCTGGCTGCTGACTGGATGAACTGTCGTCACATGAACTAGTGTCTCCATGCTGACTAGATGAACTGTCGTCACATGAACTAGTGCCTCCGTGCTGACTGGATGAACTGTCGTCACATAAAGTAGTGTCTCCGTGCTGACTGAATGAACTGTCGTCACATGAACTAGTG
>PNEQ01098031.1:0-26501 GCA_003012365.1 Medauroidea extradentata
CATCACTATAACACCAGGAATAATGGTGATATATTTACTCAACGATACAAGTATGCAAGACCTTATAAAAACTTTGAATATATTGCACCTAAACTGTATAACATTTTACCTATGAGTCTTCGACAACTATCTTGTGAAGTTCTTAAGAAGAGATTAAAAAGTTTCTTATTGTTAAATCCTATATATACACTTGAAGAATATTTTGAATTGAATATAACTAAATTGTAATTTTTGTTTTGTATTCATTTTTACTTTCTATGTGATGTGTGTATGTTTTGACGTGATTATACAGCTGTACTGCTCTTCTAATCTGAATAAAATAAAATAAAAAATATAACATTTTTGGTACAAACAATTTCCATGCAAATGTACTTGTGGCAACTCGACCGTACTATGCACAGAACAGAGATAGGTGATCTTTACCTTGAGTGAAACGTTTTCTTCTTTAATCTATGGTTTTCTTTGATGGTGACCCGAAAACTGCTGTCTCGGGAGTGCAAAATGAGTGTTATTGTTGTCTCGGTTGCACCAAAGGAGTTACGTAATTCTTGTGGCATGTACATTGGAAATGCGTGATTTTTTTTATGTTACAATTCGTAATGTCTCAAAACAGTATAAATTCACCAATTCTTAAATGGATCCACCACTATTTTATGTGTTTGGAGTAGGCCTACAACTATTAAGCTGAAGGATTTCACATATTTGCCTTGAACAATGGACAGGTACAGCTGTAATTTATGTGACAAGTCTTTCAAACATGAAGTAAGTCTGAAACGCCACAACAGAGCAAAACATGGCAATTTTAGAGTATTTTGTGATATATGCAATGCAAGCACAACAACAAAGTCTGCATTAATAAGACACATGAACACACAACACAAATCGCCACTTCAGACTGTGAAATTCACAATTCAGTGTCCTCTGTGTTCAGAGAATAAATCTAAAACTCTCGAAATTTTACAGCATTACACAAGTGAACATAACATAGTGATAGTTGTTGAAGACATGGAGTTTCCAAATGAAAATGAGTTTGAGACTTGGAAGAAGGGGATAGAAAAGGAACAGATGTGTGAATTTGTTTGCAAGAACCTGTATAAAAGAAAGGCAAGTGAAGAGAAAAGAATTTTGTACAGATGCCACCGCGACGGTCATTTCAAATCGCGGAGCAAAGCTGCACGACTCAGTAAAATATTAGGAACAAATAAAATAAACGGACACTGCCCAGCGAAGATGGATGTTATTCAGTGCCCTTCTGGCAAAGTAAAAGTTTCCTTTTTGAAGACTCACGTTGGTCACCAGGGAGAACTGGGTCGTCTAAGACTACCTAGAACTGTGAAGGATGAAATTGCTGTTAAAGTTGCACTGAAGATTCCATTTGGTGATATTCTTGCTTCAATGCGGGCTTCTGTTTGTAAAGACAATGTTCAACGTGCTGAACTGGTGACACGAAAAGACCTGCACAATATAGCCCGTGATTATAAACTGAAGGCAGAGACTGTCAAGTGCAGAAACGACTTCAAAAATGTGCAGCCATTGCACGATAATGACTGCACGAGTGTGGAGTCGTGTGTCATGGAAACACAGGGAGCTGTTAGTGTCGAAGAAAGCAATGCCATTGTACAGGAATTGAGAAATCAGGATATTAAGGAGAAGAAAGCTGAAATTCTAAGACATGTTTTGAGCATTTTAAACAAAGCAAGGACAAGTGATGATTTTGCAACAATAGACCAGCACCTTAGTCCAATACTTCCAACAATCGAGGCTCGAAAAAGTACATCATGTATCTCCGCTCCTGCTGATGAGGAACATGTGTTTGAAGGACCAGAAAAAAGATTTTCGCTAAATGCAAAAATTAAAGAAGAGGCTGTCTGCAGTGGTAACAATACGAAGTACTAGTTAGCATAAAGCAATGCTGTGGAATCATAAATTAAATATATTTAGCCTATATGCAACAAAAAAATTTTTTTCTTCTGATTTGTTTTCCGTGCAATATATCAGCAATATCAGCATCAAATTTAAAATATGATTTAGATATTAATTTTTTTTTTGCTATGACTATATTGTAAAGTATATACGGTATGGATTAATTCTATTATTTTTATTTAGAAGCACTTGTACAGAACACATTTGTATATCCAAATCATAGGCTATTTTTCCTCTTTGATGTCGCACAATTATATGTCTTAAGGAAGTTGTGTAGCCTATTCTTTGTCACTGGTGTACATTTATAATCGTGCATAGTACAACTTGATGTTTGTAAATTTTACTTGAATCATGTTACGTCTTAAAAACATTTATATTAACAATTTTTAACTTTGTGTAGAAAAATTTATTTTATTTTAATGTAACAAATTTAATACAATTTGTACATTTAATTTGGTTTTCTGTAGAACTAATTCTTATAATATGTTGTTCAAACCCCTCCTTTTTCTCTCTCACTGCCTCTCGTGCAGGAGCGGTGTCTGCACTGGAATCAACTTCTAGCCGGATTTCCTAGATCAAGAGACAGAATAAAATCTCCTTTTGTGCTCTCGAGGCACTAAGTAGTATAGTGCCTCAAGCAATGTGTACGTCCTGCATTCACAATCTGTGAATGCAGTGTACAGCAAATATTGAAGCAAGTATGTATTCTTACATTCCCACTGCTATTAGCTAGAGTGAACTAGTGAGCATTGTCACCCACTACAAGTAGTCTATTTGCCAGAGACCCGCAGTACATCAGTGTGACCCACAGCACTACATACTGAGCAGAACATAGCTGAACTAACGTTGTGTGCTACATTTGTACCTGAATAACTTTAGGCACAGAATCCCAATACGGAAAGTGGTGTCGCCCAAAAAGTAAGCACTTGCAAGTAAACAAATTTTTAAAATTATTATACATACTGTTCGTGTTTACGAATTCATGGCTCCTGCATTTCTTAAAACATACAAGGACAAGGAGCTGACAAGGAAAATTTTTCTCAATAAATAGAATAATGCCAACTTCGTAATTTTTATAATGTTTTTCTTGAACTGCAAAAACACAAATAAATTGCTCATAGTAGTTTCTATACACCCTTATGTATGTGTTTTGCACATTTAATTTTTACAAAATTAATCTTCTGGCAGCATTGCTTTGAAGAACATCCTTACCACCATCTCTTCCTCGTTCTCCGAGATCATTAGAGTAATTACTGAATTTAAAATAAAAAATTGGCAATTTCCTGAAAATTTTTTTAGAAATTCAAAAAACAACTCAATACAGATTCATACTAATCTTTACACAGCCCACGAAACTATTCCTCAATGTGAATTATTTAATTTCTGTGAGTCAGAGGATTTATTTCCTGGTATAAAACTGTTTTATGCAAATTTGGACTTTGACATGCCATTACACAAAAAATTTGAAAGCTAAACAATTTTCACCAGAGTAAAAAATGTCACAATGAATGTCTACTAAAAAAACATATACACATATAAAAAGTTACTAAAACAATTAAAATTTTGGTGACCTGCCCCCTTAAAGCAGGACAACTGTAGCCATACTGGACTAATTAATTTTTTGCTTTTATGAAATTCCTGGCAAGAAAAATATGAAATTTGCTATTATAGCATAAATTATATTTACCTTTTGTTACAATACAAGCATCGCAATTGAACTTTTAACGTATATTTGGGCCACAATTAATCAGCAAATTAATAGTATAAAATAAATTGCTGGATTGACTGCCACCCAAATACACGTTGTATGTTCAACTGCGATGCTTGTACTGTAGCACAAGGTAAATAGAATTCACGCTATAATAGCAAATTACACATTTTTCTTCTCATAATTTTATAAAAGTAAATAGTGCAACAATAAAACTGATGCCAAGCCATAGGAATGGTCCGAACTAGAACAAGACAAGCTATACAAGATGACTGAAGATGGCAAATGTTCAAACAATATTTCAATAGAAACTTAATCACAGCAATAAATGTGAGGAGAAAAACAGGCAAATTTAGGATTTGAAGAAACCAGCCAGAGCAGTTTAGAGTTGATACGCTGCCGTTGCATATAGCCAAACTGACTGTGTTTACTACAAAACCATAGGAGAAAGTATCGAGCAGCTAGAAGTCTAACACAAATGCTGATACTCACTTGAATCACTGTATCACATTTTCAATAACAAGCTAAATACAGTTATTTAATACATGTTCATAGCACACTTAACTAAAGTATTCGAGGATAACACACACAAAAAAACTTGACAAAAAATTTAATTTGAAAGTAGTGTGTCAAATTTCATAACAGGCTGCATAATTCCACTTGCCCCTTTTAATGTAAGACTTTCTTTACGTTCCTCCTGGTTACATTCTATTAAAGAAAAATGGAACAAATAAAACTGGTAGTTCTGATATTTACGTAAATGTGCAGCACAATCACGTAACTAAAACGTTTTGTGCTTCAGCCAATGAAACATATTCTAGGCCATTCACGATAAAGTGAGCATTGCATAGTTTTCTTTCAGCTGTTTTGCAGCCATCTTTACTATTTTTAATATGAAAACTTCCATGAAATTAAAAACCAGTGTAAATGTTTCAACACACTAAAAAGTTAATGACTACTGGTCCAATAAAATATATTTTTAATTAATTACAATTTCTACAGAGTTGACACAAATATCCTCTGAACTTTATTAAAACTTCAATGAAATTTTTACTCCGAATTTGGCCTTAAAGGAATAAGTCACTTAGAATATTTACTAAAAAAACATTACTTCTAGAATATTTTTTTTCTGTACAGACTTTCTAACTCCACAACATACCTTAAACAATATTTTAATTACCATGTCCTGTTACAAAGTAATAACACTTTAAATAACTAAAAATTATTTTTGGTTAGTGAAACATCACCTGCTTTAAAGATATGCATTAGAAAAAGAAATTTGATGGAGTGTCACCACTTTACATCTTGATGCCATTACTGGAACCTGTAACTGGATTTGATACTAACATACTGTATCAGCATTTCCTTACCTTACTGGGAAACAATTTTTTAGCAAAATTTTCAAAATCCAGTTTTGAACAGTTTACTTCTGAAAGTGTGTACGTACATCATGCATATTGGTGTACAAAAGCATCTCTCATCTTTCTGCAAACGTACATGAGACAGTTGCCTACAAGGCCACGGCTGTAGCCAAGATGTGTGTTTAGGGGGAGCCTTGCACCTGGTAATGTTAAGTAATGTAGCACTGAGCCTCCGCAATTTTGCTGGGGGGGGGGGGGTTGAGTTCCGGGTCCTCCCTTGGGAAGATGAGGACTTTCAAGGTGCAAAATGGTGCTATTTAAGCAGTTTGCATAAGGTAGGACGGTGTTGTGGCTTCTTCCAGCGTGTGAATGCTGGGTGGTATTGACAGACGCACTTCAACTACTACAACGATGCTACGTGCACAGAGACAGATTGGCTTGCAGGTTTTCCTTCTTGGTGCTTTTACCAGGAGACTATCAGTAGCCTGATAGCTATAGCAGACGAGACAGTACATCAAGTCTCACACACACTTGTGGTAGCTTGGTTTGTATCCTGTCATTAAATTTTGAGACCCCAGCCAGAAAACAGTTCTTTACTGCATTGATGTGCTTCAAATAAAGTACCTATGTATACAGCATGCATGTGGTTTAGTATTTGTAACATACAGTAAGTCATGCTAAAAAGTTTGGCATTGATAACAGTTCTTACTGCAACAACGCATTGTCTAGGTATGTTGTTTTTTTGATGAACAATTTTATCTTGTGTGTTTCTTATAAAATAACTCTCCAATTTGGTTGAATTTGATTGAGGACTTACATTACTCCAAACAATTATTTTCATGAAATCTTTACACTTATGATACTGATGTACATAAAAATGAATGGTCAGTTTTCTCACTCAAGTATCAAATCAGTACGTAACACTGACATGTGCCTGGCACACCCTTCCACTAGTCCATCTGCTGCACAGTACTCATTTAGTGCAGCCTACACTCAAGGTGTGTTGTAAATAATACCTTAAAAAAATATGTTTTCTAAAACTTGCTCTTTAAATTCCAATGTTTTCCAAATGTCTTTTTAAATTTTTCTTTTATTTTAAATTACCATTGCTTAGTTACTTCCCCGTTGCATCAGCTACGTTACGTATGTTATGTGTCATTCCGCTGGATGACGTACGTAGTACGGGAACAGTTATCCAACGTAACCCATTTCTGAAGGATAATAATGTTTTGTTTATGTATTTTTCCAGTGCTGACTTGCCCAATGTAACTTTTGTATGTTTTGTTAAGTGTTTATGTGTATGGACTAGTTTGTGAGGCGCAAAGTCAGACCCGCTCGCAGGCTTGAGATTGGTAGCGCTACTGGAGAGAGTCGGAGCGTGATGCTGAGAGGGAGATAGATGTGTCATTCTACCCCGGGTCCTTCACCAGTTTTGTGCTACTCACTTTTAGTTTTCATTTATCAGAACTGTTTTTATTGGTTTCAACCCAGGACTTCTCACCCCCTGCTGGCCACTGTGTACAGAGGCTTATCTTAATACCGTAAGTTTCAATGCTAGCCTTACGCTATTCACTAGCACTGGCCTTCAGCACAGTCCGGTTACTTTGCTTCTTATGGTGAGTAAACTACATAAATTATCCCCATTTTTATTTACATAATATTTGTTCACCTAGCGACGCTTAGCATATTTTTAATTCCGAGTGTGTTGTGGCATGGAGACTGGCCCCCCGACAGGTCTCAGAGGACTCTATCCTTGGAAAGTGCTAGAACCAACTGGTACGTAGCCTGCCCCGTGGTCGTCTCCCTGTCATCCCCACAGTTTCCACCATGTATCCTTTTCCCACCATCCATCTCATGTCTCCCTACTAGCCTATTTATTCCCCTAACCATGTCACCTACATCCTGTCTGACTCATCTACCAAGTCATTGATATCTTTCCCATTTTTCCGTTTCGCCAGCACCCCCACTTTGTCAACACACACACAACAGCAAATACTGTTATTCTTTGTGCCCCAACATGTTGCCTGATGAAGCTTGCCTAAGACAGAGAAAAGTTGTGCAACCGCGCAACGTGTGTGTCCTTTGTAATATGTTCCCACCAAGCAGTATCAGAAAGTAGTACTTGCTGTACCAATTAATCATTATCTGGAATACCTGTGCCAGTGTTCATGTGTTGCGGAGAAGTTCACATAAAACAACTTTGTGGCCACCATTCAGGTTTAAATCTACGATTTCCAGGTCAACCACTGCAAAAGACCTAAGTAGTGTCAATATAAGTACATTCCACTGACGAAACAATCACAAGTTTTGTTCATAAACTACTAAACAATATCTAATTGGTAGAGATGTGCAAGTTCTGCATTATTATCTGGGAACAGACTAGAATTCACCTGAACACAAGCCATTATGTTACAGGCTCCTGTCCTTAGTGTCTTTACGTGCCAGTATTACAGGATAGTGAACATTCTACTGCTGACATATCATTGGTTGAAATAGTTCTTCAGGCACGCCACAAACAGTCGGCCAACCACACATGAGTTGAGCACATAGTAACTTGAAGTCCAGTCTGCTGTCAGATAACAATGCAAAATTTGCAGGTCCCTAATTGCTGGAATCTAAATTTCTCAAAGAAACAAAATGTTAATACATATATACTCTAAAAAAATTGGAGCCATTATTGTTTTATTATTTATTAAATAAGATACATTTCATATTAGTATTTATGTGGTTTATAAATACTACACTTGCAAAATGTAAAAATAAAGTAGAAACTTGTGGAAATTCTTGGTTTGTAACAAGATTAAACTTAACTCAAACTCTTCAATGAAGAAAGTTGTTCAAAAATTAGAAGAAAAAAGTATTAATTCCATTTCAAATAATTAGAGACAACAAACAAGCCTCATTGTACAGCCAATTTGTGATTGTACAGAGCGTTAGGAACTAAACGTGTTTCTTCTACTACAGTATAGGTACTGTATTTTTAAACTGGGAAAGTAGATTGTGATTTAATCTGAAGCTGATGCATAAAATATATTCTTAGAATAAACCTAAGTAATCTTATGAATAAATGCCTAATAAACTAAATCTGTATGTTTTCCTTGCTAATGTCTATACAATAGATCACAAAATATAAATAACTTTTCTCAACTTATGTTAACATTTGTACAGTTTATCTGAATAAAAGCACTTGACTGGTGTTTTTTTTTTTTTTTTGCAATTGCTTAGATTGCTACTGAGTAACGTGATTATTCCTGCGCACTCTTCAAATTAATACATGTCTGCTGCATGCGTGCTGCAATGTTCATTGAGTGGAGATTTACGTTATTTCTTTGCAGATGTTAACTACCGCAAGTCTTTGTGTCACTGGCACCATTCAGCTTTCTCTTCTTGCTGAATCTGCAAAGGAAATCACTGTCAATGTGACACAGCAGTATTTCTCGAATAGGTACAGATAGCTGAAAACTTACTCAACTACCTATTGCATTTACATCCTCCAATTCAAAAAACAAATTGTATCATTTAGTGAAGACTGTACTAGAACTCTTCTTTTAACATCAGTTAACCCTACATTTAAGTTTGTTTTGTTTCAAACTGCTGAGTATATGTGGCAGAATAAAACATACATTTTTCACAATTTTCTGGTAAGTGGTAATATTTTAACAGCAAAATAACCTACAGTAATAATATTAAAACATAATTTTCTACCTAATCCAGATTACACACATAAAGATAAACATATGTAATTTCTTTCAAAGCATTACAAGCACAAGCAAGCTAATCTATTACTTAAAATTTGCCCTGAAATAAAGAATTAAATGTAAATAAAAAAGGTAATAAATTCCTTGCAAAACATTATAGCATGCAGTATCCACATATCTCTGTGTAGAATGACACACAATTCTCTTCTTCTGTAGTACAATAATAACCAAACAATTCTGAAATAAACTCCAAAGAAAATGTCCCCTGCCTATATAATTTGCTGCTGTAAAATATGTAAGAATAAAAAAATTAAAAATAAAATAATTTACTGCGATCAGTGACAGTGAAACACCTATAAAACAAACATGAAAATGAGGTTTTATAATAACAGGTGTTTTCAAAAACTGTGAACAGTCAGGCTGTTTATAACAAAATATGTACAAATATTCTTACTGCTACCCTGACTTATTAATAGCCAGTATAAAAGATAATACCACAGAATAAATCATGCTAACAGAAACCAGAGATTAGAGAAACATACTGATGGAGCATAAGGTATGTACTATGGCGAGGGGTATGAAGCCATGAGACGGAAGGGGGAGGATATCATCCGCAAAATTGGAACCTGAAAAATGTTGTTTATTACCATAGCCATGAGCACGGCCTTAGAAGAACATGTCTGGACACTCGCCTGGAAACTTGACCCCCTTGTTGTTTGGCTGTAGTTCACCAAGTTACTGAGAATATTGTGTTTTATTGGCACTGCAGTTAGGGCGGTCGGACTCAAAACTCCGCCCACTTCCTTTCAATTTATCAAAACATATTTTTTATTAATTTACGAAATACTTCCTTCGCTCACAAATTTAAGAAAAGGCTCCAGCAATCTTTATTTACTTTATAAATTTAACAATGGAAAAAAGTGGGCGGAGTTTGGGTCCGACCGCCCAAACTGAAGCGCCAATAAAACACAATATTCTCGGTAACTTGATGATAAGCAAAATACATTGGTAGATAGGCTAGTGTTCAGACTTGTTCTTCTACGAACGTGGCCACGAGTAAAATGTGACTGTGGGTAGACCAACCATAACCTCGTTTCTCAATACAGCTACAGGAACAGCTGATTGCACTCCGCCATGTTGCAACCTGAACAAACAAAGTCAGCTTGGCCTTAGTATTGGCTGCCAATGCTCCATCTGCACTTTCCCTAATCTTTGAATAGAAGCGACAAAGGCACACTTTTTCATTGTTGCTATCATACCAGCTCTCAGGACGTACTGGAATGTAAAAAATTCCAAGGAGACTCGAGTCTTTCTTTATTTAATCACTATCAGTGCTTCAGACATTGTAATTAGTTTTTATATTACTTAAAAATTTAGATATGTTATACAAGATGATTCAAGGCTCGACACTAGAGAATAGTTTTATCGTATTAGAAGCGACATCAACAGCTTTTTAACTACTGTTATTGTACAGATCTCCGTATGCACCAGCGTGTGAACAAAGCAAAGTGGAATTTGAAACAATGGTGTAAACAGAATTAAATGAGACGTTACTTACATGACTATTTCCTCACAGATTATAAAATAGACCCAACTAAACTTAAGTGTACCGAAACATTAACGAACTCAAGACACCATGACAATCCAAAGAGAAAATGAGTGCGATAAAAACCACGTTGTGTCACTTCTGTAATTATTTATTTATTGATATTACACTGTTTTAAATGTAAAGAAAATTTTTTTTAACATTAAAGTTATTGAATAATAACTAATATTTCAAAGGGAAGAAAACTACTTTTTATTAATATGGTTTGTATTAACAAATTTTTATCACTACACTATCTTCTGCACAGTGTTTCAACTAAAAGACAGTATGTACGCATGGACCAACACTAAAAGATGGTGCCAATTGGTGTGCATGCCATTGACATACAAATGTATATTTTTAAAATGTTCATGCAAATTGCACTAACACAGAGTTACTTAAAATTTATATTAATAATTAAGAGCGAACTTTTTACTGCAAGTACTGTTTCACAAAATGCACACTACACAATTACAAACAGGATAATACTGGTGCCTATGAGATTCTACGAAGGCCTACGCATGAATATGTTTTATTGTGTCACAAAATGGTTGGGAACGTGCACAGTAGTTCCAAAATCTCTGCTTGAAGCGATGATTTATACTGCAGATAAGCAGGTAGTTAAATGTTGGTCAACCTTGTATGTATTCTTAATATTTAATATAGTAAATAAGGGGGAAAAATATAGTAACTAGTACTTCGGAATACATCTATTTTATAAAAAAAACTTGCATTCAAAATAAGTGATTTTCAAAAAAAAAAGTGTTTACTCATTCACTTAAAATATACGAAAACCCCTGTTAAAACATCAATTTTCTATAGTTTCATAATTTTTCTATTAAGCGAATTTTTCATTTCCTGGATACATCTCTGTTGTTAGGCAATAACCGCAACTTAGGCAACATTTTTCTTAGCAGTATTATTTTACATATGACTGATCCACAGCTATAGAAGGCAAGTCTATGTATGGGACAGGGTCATAAGCGCATGTTACAGTGACATTGGTGACAGCGATACAGAGGCCAAGTGGCGAAAGCGACGATTATATACACAATGTACGATTAATCATTTTTGACGGCATATTAACTGCAGCACAGTTTAATTTACACAGGCTGATTTAACTGTACATAAACTGTAAGGTTAGAAGTTACTTTTGTGTAACATTAATTTATTAACTATTTTGTCAAAAATTATTTAAAACCATAACAATTAATCATTTTTTTCTGCTACCAGATTTTATGTTGACTTGTTCTCTAGCTGCAATAAACTATTCCAAACACATATCCAAATCACAGATGTGAAGGCCCTCTGTAATCTTATAGACAATTGTAATACAGCAAATAAAATGTAATTATGTTTCAATACCCTCTCAAACACTTAATTTTTCCATAGACTAGTATTACACATGATGTAATGCCAATTTTTATAAAAGCAGTGTGAAGGTACAAACATTACAAGACAGTTTACCATAGCATTACAGTAATACAAACATTGATAAAGATTCTATTTTCAAAGCAGCATTCGTAAACTGAAGGTTTAGACTGTAAAAATATTACTACATTTATTGGAAAATAGTTTATATAATTTATGTGCTTAAAAAATTGTCACTCCTTTACTTGAATGTTGCTACCTGTTACAAATTTTTTTTTAAGAACTTTACTAATCACCCCCTAGTCCACCATCTCACTACGGCCAACACAACTGACTAGGCCGCACACATAAATTATAAATAAGAACTAAATAAAATAAATATGAGATCAATACTAACGGAACAAATAAGAGTGAAAAATATAGCAGAAATGTTCATCGCTTTGCACCAACAATAACATATTTTCAATAACTTACACATGTAAGAAAAATTAATTTTTTGTCTTCCAGTTAACATTCACCAAGTCAGTTGACCAATTTCCCATAATGTTAGTACTGTATATTTTCTTGTAAATGATGTTGGCCAACATTCGCTAACAAACTGCAACTAACACACTTTTCATGTTCACTGCTGGGGCTCTTCTCAACCTTCTAGTTCTAGTTTCTTCATTGTTTAAAGTCTTCAAGTAGTAGACAGCTTAGTAACACTGTAACTATGGTCTGACGAAACCTTGACCATAAGAAAAAAGTTCCCTGGTTGGAGACTATAAATCTACTTCACAACACAGTAAACAGTCATTCCACAGTAATGAGCAACAAGAGACGTGCTTAGTGGAAGGACGTAGGAAGAAGGGATTGGGGGAGGATGTGAAAGGACTCAAATGAGGTGCAATCCTCTACAATAGCCAAAAAATCAAGGTAAACTAAACTACGTGGAAGAAGATAATGGAAACTTACTACAGAGTAATTACTAAAAAAAAGTAGATAGCAGTGTGCAAGTACTTACAGAGCTGTACTGCACGTAGAGGAACATATAACACACTTAAGGACAACACACAATTTTCGCGGATGCGCTGTCGCAACGTTTCGCTGGCTAAGCCAGCTTCATCGGACGGTGAGTGGTAGTACACTTGCACATCCGCGCAAAATGTGTGTTATATGTTCCTCTACGTGCAGTACAGCTCTGTAAGTATTTGTACACTCCTATCTACTTTTATAGTAATTAGTAGCCTAGCTGCCTTTTTCCACCTTTAAATATTTTCGTTGTTTACTATAGAGTAAGATCACTTTGGAGTTATTTACTTTTAAAACATTATAATGTAGATTATAAAAAAATAGTTTACCCTTTTTTAAAGAATATTTCAAATTTTAACATAAATGTACAAGCGTAACTAATGAGTGGGTACAAATTAACCCTAATCCTTAAGATTAGTTACGGTACGTAGATCTAAAAATATGAAACAATAACTTAAATCACGTCATGTTGTCTTCCAGTATAGTAGACCTACAACAATAAAGACCACAGTGAAACCTTTAAAGAAGTTTTCCATTTAAGAAGTTTCCCATTTAAGAAGTTTCCTGCTTAATAGGATAAATAATTTTGCACCTTGTCTAGATGAACACGTACAACATAACCCTTTTAAGAAGTTTACCCGCTTGATCAGCATTATTTCTTCCTGTCCCATCACAAATGTCTTCAGGGTTTTACAGTATTTAAATCCACTTTTGGATACTGAGAGTATACATACCTATTACATTTTTTTACAACCACCCCAGTGGTCATTGAAATACAAGTAGCAAAAAATTAGGTTTTCATGTCGTGAAATCTTTGAAATTAGGAGACGTACAGCACTGAAGACAAAAAACAAACAAATCACATTACCTAACCTAAATGTATACAAAGTTTCATAAATTATCCTGGGATGTGTACTGTGGTTAAAACCATTTAAAAGGACTACAATTTTGAAAACTGAATACTGACACACTTAGAACAAGAGTTACGGTATGAAGTACAGTACTACACACGCATCAAGTTTGATGATTAACACTTCTTTTCGATCTCTCGTGATGAAGTAATGTTTAAATTAATTTGCAAGTTTTGCAATTGTTTCCCAGCCGAAAAACATTAATAACTGTCTCATATGTGTACACAAAGCAAACTAGCAGCCTAGCTGTCACCGCCTGCAAGGTGACTCATTGTGCTGGCGCGAGGTACATCGCAATCTACAGTAGTCTGCTCACATAAACATGGACCCGTGCACGGAACTATTATTGCTTCGCATAACACGGAACCCTAAGATGATTATTTTATTTACTGCACATTTTTAAAACATGAATATCGTTCGACACAAAATTTTATCCATGCAGAGCACTAGACCAATAATTTTGTAAACAGTGTCGGCAAGTATTTTTAAAATTACTGAAAGCATTTATCATAACTTATAAAAATTGGCTTATTGAATACAATTTGCGGATAATCTGCAAATTGGATGATCGAATCGCAGATAATCGAGTTTCTACTGTGTATTGATATAACGAAAATGGCACTAACAAAAAATATGTAAGTCAAGTCACCTTGCGAAGCAAAATTTTGTACTGTACAGTAAACCCCCGACCTAACGACATCGGCGATCTAACGACATAATTTCTAGGAACCCTGGAAAAATAAAAATAAATATTTTAAAAGTTGGTCAAAGCTAAGCAAAGTGCAATAGATTGCAGTAAAACGTTATTTAAAAATAATTTTGCGTACATTAAACAATAACATACTGCAGTTATCATAAATTGGTGATATGCAGCTGTGAAAAAAAAACCAAAAAAATGTGAGAAACTTTAGCTGGAATACAGTTAAAGCGCGCGCCGGGTGAGTTAGGCCGCCCACGCAACACGGACATGGTAAGTGAGACGCGACTCATGATGTAAGGCTGCCTTATCTCCTCCTCCCCTTCACTGCTCGACGCTCCCTCCTCCTTGCAATCCTCTCTCACATTACACCATGCGAGTGCTGTGCTGCAAGAAACACATGGCTAAAAAAATATAACACCCCGTCTAACTGTCCTGCCAGGCAGCCAATACTCCCCCCACCCCCAGCCTACAAGCCAGTTTGTGCTTATGTGCGTGCGCATCAAATTCTGTGCCTTGTCTAGTGTACGTTCGTCGTCACTCGTCGCAGCTGCAGCCACATCGCCTCCACCCACTGTCTGGATAGTCATGTGCAACTAGCGAGCGCATCCTGTCTGGCCGCAAAGCAGAGCTGGGTTTGTTTGTCTTTCCTCTCCAACTCTTTCCCAGCCATTGTCTTTGTTTCCATCGGGCGTATGCCCAGGGAGTTCAGGGGTGAAGAGACTATTTTTTTATGTCATTACAGCAGGGCTTAAAAAAAAAAAAAAAAAAGAAAAGCATGACACTCAGTCTGTTAAAGAAGAAAAAAAAGACAATAATTCAGCGTTATTTCATTTTTGATTTTCTTTAACTTCAATCAGGTTGTCTGCATTAGAATTGAGCTTGGACGATACTTATAGGGAGCTGAGAAGGCAAGGCAGAACAGCGGGTGGTAGTTCGGGCCACGCCACACAGCTCTCCGGCTGTCGTCACCCCCAGCGACATTCCTGAGCGTTGCCTTATACTTAGCTCTGAACAGTACTTGACTTGGCAACTTCCGCTGTGATATTGATCACTCGGACCGTGAGGCATGTGGCTGTGTAGCTTGCTGTAGCATAAAAATGGCCTATGATGCAAATACAGTCCAGTATGCTACATGTGGCCTGATAAGGTTTTTATATTATTACCACTTGTAACATATTAAATTGACTGTAGGCCTACTCAGGCTTTATCTTGTGCCGATGAGAAGTTGTGTTTATATTTCTTCTATTTATTTATATTTTACGACAAAAAAGAAAGGTTGTATTTATGTATGCGGTATCAATTTGTAGGCCAGCGGCGCTAGGAGTTGCGACGTGATGAGTAGTGTCGCGCGCAGTATACAATCTTTCTTTCCTGCGACGTGAAGATGTTATCAGTTTTTATAGGATATCTTTTCTGACTTGAATAGTTTACAATTTTTTTTTACCATATATTAAGTCATTTTTACTTAATATTTATGCTGCACATGATCAAGTATGGGCATTATTCGCAACTCAAATCTTTGCAGCGCTCGTAGTTTTTTATGTTTTTGGTTACATGGGGGGGGGGGGGTGGCCGGCAAAATTAATTACCTCGGGACTAACGACATCGGCGATCTAACGATATAATTATCTGGCACCGTGTGGTGTCGTTACATCGAAGGTTTACTGTATATGTACAGAATTTCATGAAATGATGAAAAATAATTCCCAAGATATCTTGTGAGGTTAACAAGTTTAAAAATGGCAGCCACTGGGAAAAAAATTCTAACACAGCACAAACAAAATACATAAAAAACAAGTTGTATGCTGAGTACTACGTGTGTGATGAAAATCTGTCCGAGTTCAAAAGTTTTTTTGCGAAGAGAAACAACCACACCCCTCCCCCCGTACACACAAACACACGCCAGTTATCTCTAGGTGGATGGAGAATTTTACATTTTTACACCCCTTTACACTTTATGGGCTGTGCACAGCTTTGTACATAACCACACAGAATACATTATTTATTTTAAAACATGCTGAAATAAGTAATGTTCATGAATTTTACTTTGTAGTCTGAAACATTTCACTTTGTATATCAGTAAATACATATAATAACAATGGTAAAAATAATAATACATTTCTCCACTGACACTCCTGCAAATCTAAGCACCTACACTAACATACAGTACTTCCAACTATATAAAACTGTATTCTGCCACATACACATATACAACCCTACATTGAGAATTACTGCTGCTAGAGATGAATTATATAGATTCTTTTTAAAATAACAACACACCAGTCTGTTTAAAAATTCTACTGTTTATGACTTGCAAATCATACATGATACATGAGAAATGACAAATACATACTCGACAATCTGTACAGTTCCATGTCCTCAGTTTAAGGTTTCATATTCATATTAAAATTTCCTCACTTCTAAAATCTTGGTTTCTTTATCTAACATACTGTATACATTAGGTATGAAATACACACCAAAAATTCTTTAGCTTCACGAGTATCTCTTATGAGAATACATAACATGAGCCTTGTCAAGTGAAAATATGCCCTCAGTTTACTTAGTCTACAAAATAAGCGCTTTCCAAAACATGTAAAGTTTGTATATAAAAAATACATAAATGTAAATTGTCTGGTCTGACAGTACAGTACACAACCACAAGATTAATTTTGTAATGAAGTCACCTCTGTGAGTTTGTTGAAGGTTACAGGATTAGTGAATTGTAAATTGTAATAGATAACGCACCAATAAATGGTGCTACTTTGTCAAGTAAATTTGTCAATATTCATTAATAAATTATCTGTAATAATTTTTAAATTGGTACACCCTCTCTATGACCCCTCACGATTCCCGATAATAGGGTCGTTACAGAGAGGTGGTTGTTACATTTACAGTATGACCCCTATTTCAACTCCCATGGTTCCCGAAAATACGGTTGTTCTACAGAGACCATTGTGATAAAAGTGATTGTTATATAGAGGTTTTACTGTAAACACACGTGCAAGACTATGAAATTCCAAACAAAGGAGCAAATGCAACAACATAACTTTTCTAAATAAGGGTATTTAAGCTCACCTGCCTAACAGCATACATATAGAAGCAACAAAGACTTTAAACATAAATCTAGTTTATATATTCTGTGACACAAGAACAGAAAATCGATTCAGGTGGGCAGGTGTACTGAGGTTGCAGAAAAAAAAATCCCTTGTGAAATAAAAATAATATGGTACATTATATATTTATAAAAAGAAAGGTACAACATAGCATACTTTTGACAAGATTTTCTGACAAAGACAACTTTAGTAATCGACAGTTAATAAAAAAATTATTAAAATATGATTTATTCTATGGAGTAGCAAGTGGGAGTTTGCTGATGGCTAATATCACTAAATAACTAGCATTAGTTCCTTTCAAATAGAATTACATTCAAACCGTTCATATAAACTGGATTGAACTCACTAGTTTACAAGAAGAGTATGCTTTATTTAAAGCTACTTTCATACCATCACACAGTCAACAAACAAACTGCTTTGTGGAGTTTCCAACTAGTGTAATAATTTTTTATAACTTATGTATAGTATTTATTACTACAGTCAGTACCTAAATTAAAATACTAAAAAACAATTATCACAATGCATTTACTCAAGATCCCACAATGACTGTGGGTGACAACATAGTCTAGCTAGCGCAGTGGTGTCATGTCAATATTTCCAGGCTGAAGAGCCTACTATTTTTTAGTTGAACTGTTGTGGCACACAACTACTTGTTTCAGTAATCTAATAATGAAATATGATTTCTAATACAGCAGATATTAATAAAATGACTAAAAAGGTCAAATTTAGCGAATTAGATCTGGTGCACAAATAATGCCCGTTAAAATTTTCTATGGACCACAAGAAATCACTTGGCAGGCCACAAGCTGCCCATAGGTTATGACCATTGACTGGTCTACAGAAAGAATTCCTAACAAGCAATTACCTGGACATTTTAAACAAATGTACTAATATTTAAAAGCATAATTAAATTAAGAGGCAAGCCCCCCGCATATGAGGAAAAATAAAACCTGCGACGCAAAATAAACTTCATATTATACTGTAGTTTAATCAGTTAACTGGGTTATTTCTGGTAACCTATTTGAGTAGTCCAACTACAAAATAAAAAAAAAGTAGATTATAAAAAATTAAAAATGTTTCTAACAGATACAAAGCAGAGCTGCTTCAATTGAACAGGTGGATGGTCATAGTTGTCCACAGCCAAACCTACATCACACCAGTACCGGTACTTATCAAGTATTCTTTCCATAAACAGCCACAGCAGAACACAAGAATTGTCACAGGCTACCAACTAATAAGAAAAATAGTAAATGTCTAGCCCAGGGCTGCCACCAAGTTAGTTTTCAAAATCCTGTAATTTGCATTAAAAAATCCTGCAATACTATTTCCATCTTAGTATACGTACTTTTTGGAAGAATTTTTAAACAATTTTTGCTGTAAAATTTTGATAGTGAGATCAATATGTATAGTAAATTATTATAATACTGTGAATAACTGAGAAATTATACTGAAAAACCATCTACTATTAATATTTTTACAGACTAAACTATTTTCTAACCAGTTTCGGTAATATAGCAGTAAAACTTTCCACCCTTTTTCTTATGTGTAGAAATTTGTAGAACAAGTTTAGAGAAACTATGAACATGTTGAACTGGCTAATAATTGTTGAAAGTTGAATATATCTGTGAGAGTTTACATATCTACAGCCTTGAATGTGATGTAGTTTGCTTGCATCATGGCGCCGCACGTAAACACTGTTCTGACCAAATTTCTGAGCCAAAAAATGGAATGTGGATTATGAGGTTTTATTTAAAAAATTCCCTTTAAGATTTATTTTGGTGTAAAGTAATTAGTAAATGTTTTCTGTATTTACTTTTCTATACAGTGAATTTTTCTCCAAAAAAGGAAATATTTCCAGGGGCACATTAAACATAAAAAGAGATTGAGGAATCTCGTTAATCCATTCATGTGCGTAGCTAATTATTGTGTCTTATTGTGGATGAAGACAGGTGTTGTAAATATCCGTGAATGTCTAGCATTATCCGTCTATCCGTTTTAACCTTTAAATATCCATTAAAACGGATAAAATCCACTAAAATGGCAGGCCTGGTCTAGCCGACAGACAATTACAGCTGGTCAAACACTAGTTAGATGCTACTGTATTGCGTTTACTGTAAAGTAAGCAGTTATGAACTAAGAGTTACCTATATTACATTTTAAAAAATTGTATCTTTCCACCACTAGTCAATCTAACACATAGTACAGATTTTACTGCGCCCAAAAATTTAACACGCGAGGCTAAAATAAAAATTATTAAATATTTTATTACTTTTCTAGTCAATCCAGTTAATGCAATTTGAATTTCTCCAATTAAGGGCTGAACAGTCACATAAATAACTTCTTACTGCAAAAAAAAAAACTGTCACAAATCCTTTTACAGAAATTACTACAATAACTGTGGATAGAGAACATGGATTGATGCTTATATTAAGAGTCTACAGTAAAACCTACATGCCTTTGACAAAATTTACATTAATATACCATTTAAAAATCTTCACTTTGCTCATTAACATTCAATGGCTTGTAGTAGTCTCAAATGATAATTATTTAATGCTCTTAGGTAATAAGAGGAAGACTTTAAAAAATATCTACAGGAGAGACTAAATTTACTAATGGTAATTTAACAATCATTTCCTGAAAGCATAGTGTTTATCACAGTGACAGTATACTTTAGCAGTCCTGCACCAAAACCACCATCTTGCAAAAAAACTGGAGGGTTAAATACCACCATCACAATCTCACGCATATCAACAATCTCCCACTGGCCACGAGGCAAACAACTGACACATTTCTAAATCTGTCTCCATGCATGATTGTATCACGACTTAAAAAAATTACTTACATATTCTTACCTTCAGATTGCAATATAAAATGTTAGTTCAGAACAAGGATTTGAAAGGCAGTGTTATCACACAAACACTGAGCAAAACATCCACTTTGCTGAACACTTATAATTATGTTACAAAACACTATCACTCAAAAAAATCACACAACCAACCACACATGCAACCTCTGAAACAAACATTATCTTAAATATTTGACTTCTTAACACATGAAACTGAAAATCTTCATAACACATGAAACTGAAAATCATTTGAAGATAATGTCTCCTTCCAAAAACAAAGTGAACAGTGAAAATATGCAGATCTACTAAAAAAAAATGTTATGCCTTCAGAACAATAATGGCAGCCAACTGAAAGTAATAACCTTGCAAAACACATACTTGACATAAGTACGTTGTATAAATCTGAAAGTAAGCCAAACTTTCAAATAAAACATTAATTTCACTACAGCAATTTCATTTTCTTTTATGAAGAATGTAAAAATTACAATAGAAAGCTACTTTTAAAATATCACACCAACTTTAGGGTATACACGTGATATATACAACACCCTAAAATACTTGTACTTTAGATATTATTAACTACTAGTACTTATTTTTTACAATGAAAAAATAAGTATTTTTAACATTACACATTGCTTTATAAGCTCATTACATTATCAGTCTGAAAGATTACTGTGCATTAATTTTAACCGTGTACAAAAACTACTAACCATTTACAATAATCATTGCAAGTTATGTAATTTCACCTTTAAATAGTTTGAATGCTTGTGTTTATCATCAATTTTTATGTTTCAGTGTGTGCACAGATATTCAGTACAGGTAAAAATATTTTTTTGGCAAATATTAAAATAAAAATACTATAACATTTGTGCAAAAAAAAAGTTAAATTATTTTGTATCTTAATGCTTTCATAGCACTACATTTGCCAAGTACTTGACACTGAAATTCTTGTGTGTTTTTGAACTTACAACATTTTAAAATTACCACTGTGAATTAGTTTTACACTGTGCACCTGAATGGCATCAAAAAATTTCAAATTTAATCTTAGACATATAAAATTTCCTACTGCATGACCAAAAATCAAGGCTCCTTTAAAAAAAACTCCCAATTCACATCATAAAACGAATGCAGAGTTGGAATGAAAACTTACCTTACACGCAAAATGCAAAAGAGGTTGAAAACAATTACCGTTCATAAGAATGTCCTGACACACACACCTTAATGAACATTATTTCCAGGATCATAAAATTTAGGTAAAGTGAAAAATGTGCACTTTGCACCATTCAGTATTTTATGACACTGAAAAATGTTATTAGTGGGAAGTTTAATTACTACATGTACAAAACATGTCTGTACACACATTTTTGTACACACATCTCCACTGAATACCTTAAACATGCACACTATTTTAACATCCATGTAAAGTACAACAAAAATATCTGCCAATATTTTGAAAACTACTACATATACAGCTTGTAGTAATCTTACCTAAAGCTGTTACCAGAGCTACAAATACATAAAAATTGACAGTTACTGTTTCACTAGGTTGTAAAGTAGCGAAATTAAATAACAGTGTGATGGCCAATTTCCTAAAGAATGATTTTCATATGATGATAGTAAACATAAGTGACCAGATTCTCAACAGAAATGAAAACACTAAGCAAATGCTACCAGGTAAAAAGCGGCATCAGATGGGGTTCATATTTATGTCGAGCTGCTGTTTGTACAACTGGGTATAATTGAACAAACTGTTTTTGTACAATCCTAGAACATTCCTACAAAAGTAGGAGAGCACTTATAAAAAAAAAATTGTAAAGGAAAGTCGTGTTACAGTATAGAATAGTTGTGCAATAAGTGCATTTTACAAGGGTGAGAATGTATTAATGCAGGGGTCACCTAACTACAGCCCACGGGCCAAATGCGACCTGCAATAAGGTTTTATCAGCCCCACGAGCACGATTCTAGTTTGATACACAATTAGTAAACATAATATTATTTATAGTAAATTATTAAAGGAATTTTAAGATCATAAGTTGGTAAAATGTCGAAACACATCAGAATCTGCATACATTTTTAGCGTGCCGTACCTATAGCACAGCAATCTAGCGGTGAGCGAAGATACTACATAAGTGAAATTAGTTCCCTCTTGTGAATGAAGGTGGCAAAAGTATACTGAACTAGTGAAGTACTGAGCTCGATTATTTTTAGTTGCTTCCTTGTTTGTCTTATGATTACAGTGGTGTATTAGTAAAAAACGGTCAGCAACGTGCGGAAAAGGAAGGTGGACTCTGAATGTCGCGTGTTAATGGAACAGTGGGGCGTGGACTACCTATTTTTTTTTTACAAACTCGGGCAATAAAGCATTGAGTGTAATACGCAATGAAACTGTCGCAGTCCTCAAGGAGTATAACTTACGAAGACATTATGAAACAAAGCACTTAAGCGAGTGCTCCAATTATGTGGGGAAAGTTTGGTCAGAAAAAATACTCGAAACGTCGTTTATTGTTGCAACAGTTGTCATTAAAATAATAAACAAAAAGACTCGAAACGTCGTTTATTGTTGCAACAGTTGTCAAATTAATAAACAAAAAGAACGAAGCCGCAATGAAAGCTAGTTTTCAAGTGGCACATATATTAGCCAAGTGGGGGAAACCAATTACCAATGGTGAGCTAGTTAAAATATGAATGCTTAAAGCAGTAGAAGAGCTTTGTCCTGAAAAAGTAGACCTATTCAAGTCTGTTTGCAAGTACAGTTGCTCGTAGAACAGAGGACATTGGTAAAAATATTGTCTTTCAGCTGACTGAAAAAATTAAGAAATTCATATTTTTCTCTCTTGTACTTGAGTCAACTGATGTTACAGACACTTCACAGCTGTTGATATAGATTCGTGTTATTGAAGCAAATTTTGAAGTTACCAAGGAGTTGGTATCCGTGTGCAGCATGCATGGAACTACGACAGGTGCCAATATTTTTGTATAAGTGGAAAAAAAACTTTCCAAATACAAACTGCAGTGGCAACAATTGAAATGCATCACAACCGAAGACGGGAAAAACATGTGTGGACCCAAATTAGGCTTGGTGGGTGAAGTTAGTAAAGCGGCGGAGACTGAAGGTCTTCAAATACCAATAATTTTGCACTGCATTACATATTCACCAAGAAGCATTATGCTTTGAATTTCATTCATTCACAGGGCCTTAACCATCGTCAGTTTTGTGTATTTCTGGACGAAATGGAAGCACATGTACATGATATTCCTTACCATACAGCCATACGCTGGCTTTGTTGTGGTAAAGTTCTTTCACAGATTTTCAAACTTAGAGATGAAATCAGTACCTTCCTGAATGAGAAGAATAAGACATTACCTGTGTTGACCAACAGCGAGTGGCTATGGAAGTTAACTTTTCTTGCAGATTTGATGACACACACGAATTGCTTAAATCTGAAGCTACAGGCTGAAAATGCCCTCGTATCAGACATACAATGGACACAAAAGCATTCCGACAAAAACTGCTTCTATTTCAGTCTCTACTGACCAAGAGCTTCTTTGCCAATTGAAAGTGTTGTGAAATTTTATGTCACGAAACGGACACTCCTTTTCCTTCGGAATTTGCTGTTGAAACCACAACAGAATTTAATTCACAGTTCCAAACTTGTTTTTCAGACCTAGATTCCCTTGCATCAAACATAAACATAAGAATCTTCGAAAACCCTTTCAACTGCAGCATTGAAAGTCTTCCACCTGAACCACAATTCGAAGTGACTGACATACAATCCAGCAACGTGCTGAAAGACAAATTCAAAGAACTTCACTTGCGGTATTATTTTAATATTTAGCATGACCTACGTGTGTGAAAAGACATTTTAAAAAATGAATTATGTGAAACGTATCTACCGATCACAATTGTCCAACAAACATTTGCAATCCATACTGACGATCGGAAACACAAAATTTGAGCCTCAGATAGGAGATACAATGTCGCAAAAACACAGTATCACACGTCTCACTAGTAAAATAATAGTTTATTCATGTATTAAGATGTTTAGCTCAATTTTAATGTTATAGTGCCATTTTGTAAATTTATAAGCTTTTCTAGACTAATTATGTAGTAACATGGCTTGAACTTTAATTTTAAAATTTGATGTGAAGTTTGCTTTATTATACTGTATTTTCTCAAGGAATAACACAAATTATTATTAGAAAACAAAGACAAAGAAAAAATTCCTATTAAACTATGTGATTCATGATTTTGCTTAACTTTATGTAAAGTTCGGCCCACGGCCACTGACCTGGAATCAAATGTGGCCCTCGTCGAAATAAGTTTGGAGACCCCTGTATTAATAATATGTTTGGACTTCTCAGCACTTCCATGGCAAAGTGTTGTTATTAGAACGTGTGTTATCTCTCATGGCTATCACAATCCCTCTCAGTCGTCTGAGCATCAAGTCACTGCATCACTACAGCCATCTGCTCGATGATAGTCTCACAGACCGCGTCCAATGGCTTCTGCACACTTGGCATTAGGTCCTGGACTCTGTGGTTCACTAAAGGAATGTAATGAAACTGGAGAGCATAATTAAACTGATCTACAACATTATACTGCCTCAGGATTATTTATAACTCCCGTAATTAGCTACTGTACTTTAATGCCATAAATACAGTACTTCATAGAAATATTTGCAAAACATAATTTGATATTTCAAAGACCACTCAGCCAGTTTTTTTTATACAGAAACACATGAAGTGCATTACTTCTCTACCTGAATGATAGAGAGAGATACTCAGATACACGCAGACACATCCACACACACACACGCGTAAACACAAGCACAGAAGCACACACTATCATTCACATGGTGAAGTAATGCAGCTTACTTGTTTCAGTAAAATTAAATATACCGTATTTACTCGCGTAATCGCCGCATATTTTTGACCAAATTTTAGGCCCAAAAAATGGGGTGCGGCCATTATAATGGGTTTTCAAAAAAATTACCTTCTAAATTTTGTATCGTGTAGAATATAACAAATGTTAATTTTTTTTCTATATTTACTCGTCCATAGTGTGACCATTTCTCCAAAAATAAAGAAAACGATTTTGTCGGTGTATAGTACAGTAAACATGGAAAAATTAAGATACTATAAAATCTTTTTAATCCATTCATGTGCGTCACTCAAAGTCGTTCAAAATCATCCTGCATAAGACGTTTACATTTTACGGTCCATTACATGTACGTTATTATTTCCCGTGAAGTAGTTTATAAACAAATCCGATTTACGCTTAAAATGTCACAACTCTCCAGACGCCGTTACGTTTATCAACAGAGCATCATCAAGCAGCGAGCGCGACTCATCGTGTCAACAGCGTGTAAACCAGCGAGCATGATTCATTGTGGCAACAGCGCATCAACAAGCGAGCGTGACTCATATAGACACGAAAAATGAAGGATCTAGTCGTGCGTGCCGGTGCGCCGCGCTTCCGATCGACGAACGTTTGCAACGGTCGCAATTTGGAGAACACATTTTTGCCATTCTGGCTAAGATGTTTTCTCGCCGAAGTCCATAGCAAAACCTGATCCCTTGGTAAACCTCTTAACAGAGTTTTACTGTATTGTATTCCATGTCGAAAAATATGGGGTGCGGCCATTATTCTGAGTTTTTAAAATACTGCTCTAGGTCTTTCAAAATAATGGTGCGGCCATTATGCGAGTAAATATGGTACAGTACTGACTGCTGTTGAAAGAAGTAAAGAGTCAATAAAACAATTTTCTTAATACTGTACTTGATATCAGGATCGAAATTAAAATATTCTCACAAAATCCAATAATTTGATTGTTATTAAACAACGGTTAACCTCACTTGACAACTAGAATAAAACTTAAAAGTGTATACATACAAATTTGCCTTGGAAAATTTCAAGTTAAAAAGAACCTATGCATTAAGACACGCATAAGCAAAATACGTTGCCTCCTTCAGTATTTGAAGTTTGTAAGAAAAAGGTACAGTACTTTTTTTAGTATTTATGGATATATACATACAATACCATACAATAATACGGACGCAAAACTTTGTGTATTAAATCTATAGAACATTGGCTAATACAGCGTGTTTAAAAATAAAGAAAAAAGGACAAGTATTTACCATTATACTTTCTTAAAACTTCTGCTGATGTGGATGCTACTTTCTAAATACATAGTGAACTGTGATACTATGACCATGGATCCAAGGACAACAACTATTTTATGACATGATAAAAACTGTCTAAAAATTATAAGGAT
>PNEQ01098031.1:26601-47545 GCA_003012365.1 Medauroidea extradentata
AAAAAAAAAAAAAAAAAAAAAAAAAAAAAAAAAAAAAAAAAAAAAAAAAAAAAAAAAAAAAAAAAAAAAAAAAAAAAAAAAAAAAAAAAAAAAAAAAAAAAAAAAAAAAAAAAAAAAAAAAAAAAAAAAAAAAAAAAAAAAAAAAAAAAAAAAAAAAAAAAAAAAAAAAAAAAAAAAAAAAAAAAAAAAAAAAAGGCAATACGTAAGAAGTTACAAATTCAAATTATTAATAATGATTAAGTCTTCTAACATTTACAAAATAATTTTTTTTCCACAATCATTTTCTAATATGGCTGGAGTTAATCTGCAAATAGTAAAGCCGAGATTCGTTAAATTTTCACCATTCTGAACCCAAACAATTTTACTTTTGTGCATGATGTTATCTCCATACACACTAATTGGTACTGAACTTAGTCTAAGAAATGATTAAAAAAAGGGGGGGGGGGGGCGAAGGAGAAAATTGGTGTATTTTTAAGTATTCTCTCTTACGCATTTAAAAACCATAATTTGTGTCCAATTCTTCTATATTAAACCAGTTTCTATAAATTGAGAAATCTAGAGAATCAAAGTGATGACTGTTCATTGATTCAATTGCATAGTATATTGTTTGTGTTCTATAGTTCAGCATAGTTTAATTTATTTCTTTACTGCATGTAGTGGTCATCAGAGCATTTTAAACTCATTGTTCTGTCATTGGCTAGCTACTGTACACTGTTGCCACTTCTTATCTCTGAATGTCATGGAAATTGGTGCAGCATCATATTCAGAGATAGGAAATTGCAACAATGTACAGTAGCTAGCCAATACATGCAGCAAAGAAATGCTGTAACTAAAGGTTGGTTCACAATGCAAACATATACACAGCAAACGTAAGCATGTGTACGTGAAAGTAGTTTTCTTACGGCACAGTTTATAGTCACACGTGCAATACATGTAGAATTACGACGCTGACGTAGACATGTATGAAATGGTTATATTTTATTTTGTTTCATAAGCGTAATGGTTTCAGCCAATATGAACACAATAGAAAAAAAAGTAAACATTCTGTCCAATGTCACTTCTGCCTTCGTTACTTCGCAACCAACACTTACATATCTCTGGTGATGAAGAAAGTTTTTTGATATAGTACGTGTTTTAAAAATATTATTTTCAGGATGAGACACACTTGCTTGTTCGTAGAATTCACATTTCTCGTTAAGTTACAAAAAAATTAGTGTATTTGAATTTAACGTGGTGTAAAACTATTTTATTAACTTATTACACGTATACCTTCTAAGTTACTAGAAACTTGGTCAAATTGTTAGCCTAATTGTTTCAACCACCCTAGGCTAACAAGCTGGGATTTTTTTCTTCCAAACAAGGTAGGACAACAAACAAAAATTTTAGTTATATGTCATATGAAATGAGTAAAACACAACTACGTAGTTAGGTTAGGTCTGCTTTACACCTCCAAGAACTGTTGTACTCATTTGTGCCCTTCTATGAAGAAATAACGAGCAATGGATATATATTTATATTTAATGTAATATTTTTGCCTACCTACATTCTATAACCAAGAGTCCATTAACCATTAAGTTTAGGTACTTAGGCTACGTTCACCTGTAGGATGCCAATTAACCCCATACTGATGCAGATGAACTAATTTATTGGACAGAATAATGTTTAATTAAAAAATATAAATACAGTAATAACATAGCAATTAACGTGCTGTTATCAAATTCTTCATTAGCGCAATTCGTAAGCAGCACAGGACTGAGTTGCTTGATATTCAGGTCACGTTAGAAAAGTAAGGTAATATGAAAACCTCAAACATTTATTGCTTTAGTTGCTGTACAACATGAATTTGCACAAGATCAATTAAAAGTGTAAAACTATAGTGGCACTTGAACCAAAAAGACAAACAGCTGACCACATTACACATTTTCGAACATAGACTACACACACGCATACAGCCATTGTAAACCATAGTCTTCATTTTTGTACAGGTTATTGTTGTTACGGTTATTGCGTACACGTGTATTTGCATTGTAAACTGACCTTAAAACTATACCGAGCTACAGCACACAGACAATACTCTATCCAATTGATTCAATAAACCTTTATCACTTTGATTCTTCAAGATTTCTCATTTCATAGAAATAATGAGTTGGGAACTACTTTAACACAGAAAACTAATAATTACACAAATAATTGTTTTTGAATTTATGACAGAGAAAATTTAGTACACCAAATTTCTCCTGCCTCCTTATTTTACACTTTTCCGGCTAAGTACACAGAAAATATGTATGGAGGTACCATCATGCACACATTGTTTGGGTTCAGAAAGGTTAAAATACAATGAATCTGACGTTTCCAACAACACATTTAACAGCAGCCATATTGGACACTGACCCATGCAAACTTTTTTTTTTCGTAAATATTAGAACACTTAATTATTCCATGGTACGTTTGTAATAAGTCTAGGTTTGAGGTACTCGTAGGTTGGTATTTCATGTGGCAGAAACATGCATAAGAAAGGATGAGCACTTTTGATGCATGGACGCACAATGTTTTACTCGCATACGCCAGCTTCATCAGGCAGCGACGGAGCTGGCCAAAGTCAGTGAAAAGCAGCACAACTGCACAGCAAAACTTTTTTAATGTGTTGCTATCAAAAATGTACAATCCTGAGTAATTCGACACTCTTTCCACCTGTCGCATTTACCCATGTACGACCCGCTGCCCATATTTTCAAAATACAGTATTCACAAATTTTTTTTTCACTACACCGTTCCTTTTGTTCAAAAAAGTAATTTAAAAAGGATTTAAATATTACCGAATTAAATATGTAGATGTCTTAACATTTAAATTAAACCTTTGAAGTTTAAATATACCTGGGCACAATTTGTCATGTTGGAACTAGTGATGGTGAAAGCTTGAAAGCTCAAGATTAGTTGACGCGATGCGTAAATGATCCACAGTGGCAGCAGCATGTAATTAAACCCAGTACACATGGTTATCTTTTTTGAGCAAGAAAGTGAACACCTTGTTCAAGGAGACTTGCATCGTGTGAATGGCCGACTCGTATGCAAGCAGCGTGCATGCAAGGTCCTGCATTCCAGCTAGAATCATTTAGAGGCAGTTCAAATTTTCATGCACCTTCTCGTGCACGTTGTTTGATTACATAAGTTAATTTATTATAAATAGTGCCTATTTAAGAGTAGAACACGAAGTGAAGCTTTGTATAGTCAAAAAAAAGTTATCTATCAGTTTCTATCCCTACATAACTGATGTATTTTATTATTTAAAATGCTAAATTCTATATCTGTGTTGTACAGTACAATAGTAAGAAAAATCAAAAATAATAAAAAACAAAAATGCCTTATATGTATATACAAACTTATATTTGGCATATAGGCACGTTCAAGCTAGCACGCAAGTATGTACTACAACTATGATCACCTACTTGGTCAAGTGTGTACTGCATGCTTTCTGGCAAGATATTGAATCACTATCTTGGTCTTGGTTCTCAGCGCTGCCATACGCAGCGCTGCGAATGCCTAGATGCTCACTCTTCAGCTTGGAAGTGAGATAAAGGATCTAGATGCATGCTCGCAACTAGCTCGGCACGGCCCAGTGTTTCAGTAAATGCTGATGCATGGCTTTATCTTGGCTGACTATAATGCTGGCGTAGTGTATTTACTGCTTACAAGCTCCAGTCTCATACTGAAGGGTTTTTAATTAATTTTTTCCATTATAAATCCTTTCAGCAGCCTGTAATGTACGATAAACCCAACTTTTCGAGGCCCTATTTATTAAGAAAAAACTTGTCAGTGTATGACCTGCACCACGAATTTTCAATAAATTTTCAGAAAAAAGTGTACTAGTGATACATGAGCAAATACAATATTTATTGGTTAACCTAGTGTCCTAAGCCTTCTTCATATGTATATTTAAATTATGTCTAGTTTCTTAGTAAGGTAAGAAAATTTTGGCTGAAATATTTTGCAATTTTTTGAGCACCCGACAATTTTTCTGCGTAGTTTAGTAGGTTGCAGTCCGAGATTTAAAGATAGACTTTTAAATAAAATGTGTGATTAATGTGTGATAAAATATTGTATATGCTGCCTCTGCTATCACTGTGCAGAGACAAAATTTTGGGAGTATAGGAGCACGCGTACTCTGAAAACACTTGGGTAGATATAAATCCCAATACAGTACAGCTACAAATTTTTCTAAAAATCAGAGTCCAATACAAACCAAATTTTTTAAAAATGTAACTTGCATAGGATTTTGGTGAATGTTTAATGAAATGAAAATTAACAATATGTCATTAAATTTCATGAAAATTAAAAATAATTTTGTGAGATCTTGGCATTAAATAAAAGTTCAAACTAGTTTCACAATGTTGAAAATCATTTCATTAGGTATTTATCTAATTCGGAGAGAGGCATTATCAGCTACACTGTGTTGTACCATTAGTGGTCATACAGTGTAACAGTAGTTTATAAATACTCCTGCAAAGTAGACATGGAAAAATAAGTTTACAGTAGAGACCTGCAAACATTTTAAATCTGAAGTTGTTAGTACACTAAATAAACATTTGATAAGAATCCAAATACATTCATGAAAGTCGAGAATTTTTGTTTCATTAGAGTTTCACTGAACAATTTTCTTACAGAAACCGAAAAGTTCAAATTATTCGCTACCATTTCGTTGTAACGAAAATTCGGACAACCCTAAACTTGCGCATATGCCACAAAAGAACTTAAATTTTGTTAATTTATACGGGATGACTCAGTGTCACTGTGACAGTACGGAACTTACCCCCATTTTCAGGCCTTGTTCAGACAATCATCATGGAGTTCATGAAAACTCTGTAGAATCTGGTTCTGAATATTAGATTGCCTCACATTATACTTTTACCGTATTACACCGAAAAAATAAGCACCTTTAACAAAATGTTTAGTAATGTCAAATACAGTAAAACTCTGTTAAAGAAGTTCTTACTTAAAAAGTTTTCCCTTATAATAAGATTGAATTATATTTACCACTTCCATTACTACAATAGTAAATTTACCCTTTTAAGAAGTTTTTCCCTGTTAACAAGTTGGAATTTTGCAGTCCCTTCAGAAACTTCTTAACAGAGTTGTACGTATATGAAATAACCAGGAAACAGCAGCCTGGACATGGGAACTACCAACTGTTCAAGATCCAGCCACTCATGCTGGTGTATAACCTTACTTACAGCAACTCTAACAAACGCTGTCCCCCACCTCCTGTTAGCAGTGCAGCTTTGTCTAGCAGTAATTCCCGTGTTAATTCAAACAGGAAAACATGTTACTGCATTACATCACTGGTATCACTAGCTAATCTTTCTGTATTAAATCATTAAGTTGTGCCAGTTAGTTATATATGATAAGGATACTGAAAAAATAGCAGTAGATATTTGTGAAGAGGTGGTGTGTGTGAAAAAATGTGTGTAATCACAACTCTAACGGCTGCACAGGAAAGAGAAGAAAACATCTCCGATCAAAACTGCATGCACACCTGCCAAAGCCAACATCGCAAAGTCTAACTTTGTTATCACACTGCAGAAATTACGTTGACTACAGTATGAGTTTACAGCAATAATGGTCGTAACACAATTAGATAAATAAACTAACATATGTATAACGGGTACTAACTGCAGTTACTCTACAGCAAGAATAAAAATATAATTACATGGAAAATGTAAAATTATGAACTTAAACATTAAACTCTGTGACAGTAGATTCAAATCTTTATCACAAAGTTGCTCTCCGAAACAAATTAAATCTCTAAGTATTATATTACTACTCGAAAAACTAAACAACAATACGGAATAAATCTTGCAAACATAACTTTCAAAACAACATGTGAGGCAATCGCCGAGGTCAGCTGTTGACGATAATCCTATAATGACTACCGAACAGAAACCATATCACGGGACTGCAAGGTTAGCTCTGTCAGCTGAAAGTCGGCATTCCTCGTTACTGTATGGATACACACTGTTTCGAAGGACCACCGAGATCTTTACATTTGAGGTCTGAACAAAATAATAAATGTTACGAAGACTGACCATAATATTTTCAAACTTTACTTGAATAATAGGAATATGCAAACATTCCACCACCTATGAGCAACACGCCAACACCTATACCGATCGTCAAAGGTTGGAATAATGACCTCTTGAACTGCTGCCAACTCTCTGCAGACTTCTGTTTCCGCTTAATGTCCTTCACTTTCTCTTCTATACGCTTTGCACGCTCTTCTCTTATGCGCTGTCGAATATTCGACTCTCTGAAACAATACAAGAGTACACGTATCACATAGGTATCCACAAGTATCCCCTGCACCAGCATGGGTAACCTTGCACTGCCAAAAATATTTGATTCAAGGACATTTGGTAAAATGAAAACTCATCCATTCGGGGTATAAAAAAAATACATCTTCAAATATTTATCTTTCTACAATCAGCCATACAAAAAATATATTTTGGACGATGCAAAGTTACCTACGCTGATGCAAAAACCCAGATTACGACCAGATTCTAATGCACTTGTTATTCACCTCCCACAAAAATGAAATAGCACAATTCACTTAGCTGTTCAATAAAATTCAAATTGTATCCTACATAATGTAAACATCTTTTATTTTCTTCATACAGACATTTTATAGAACTCTTCACGATTTAAGTGACTGGAAATTAGTTTACAATTATGAATGTAATCCTATCTAACGTATTTCCAAGAAAACAGACAACTGCTTGGGTAATGTAATTTACTACAAAAATTTTTAAGTTGGCATAAGAGTAAGAATAATAATTTTGGTATTAATTTTTATTGCGGCCCCAGACTTTTTGCGCTAGCCATTTCACAAGTTAAAACTGAAAACAATACTGTATGTGCAAAAGACAGAAGAAAACATTAATAAGGCCTTGCAGATCACAGACTATGAACGAAACGACGTGACAAAAATCAAAAGCACGACAGCAGAGGCCTACAGATTACTAGTGCTGCTAGTTCGCTTTCCCGTCACTTCACTACAAGCACTGTGCTATTGACTCAGATGACACTAACTGCCAAATTGTTAGCAATCTGATTACCAAGATGAGAATTCGCAAGTGCAATGCAAAATAAATATTTTTATTTCAGCAGATTCTGTAGAAACACAGTAGGTAATAATTTAGGGTAAACAAAGCATTTCCATTTTTTTGGCAACAAAAAGTCTAGCAAAATCATTCCACAATATAATTAATCATTAAATAAATTTTATTTAGAATGGGAAAATGTTTTATTAAAGTTTTAAAACTGGAGAAACTGAGAAAAACATGCTGCTTATTTTTAGTAATACAGTACAGTAATTGTGGGTGCTGTTAAGGAAATTGTGTTACCAGTACACATATACTTCATATTTGAGGAGCTTATGAGATACAAAACACACAAAGCTGCTAAGTCAACATGACAATGTTTTGCCCTAACATTGCAAGTTTGTGATTATAAAAGGAAGTTGCTTACATTCTGACAATTACGTATTTCTCCAAGTCTCTTGCAAAGCTAACTGTTAGTTTGGCTTGAATTTGTATTACCTTGAACCGATCATACAAATGTAAGAGCAGGCAAAAATAAGCTGTTTATATAGCAACTTCAACTCTAAGTTATTACCTTCCTGAACTGGAAACGGGGCTTGCCGACCGTGATGACCTCTCGTCTGAACTTGAAATCTCTTCTGTTCCAGGGCTGTTTAGCGGTTCACTAGGAACTGGAGGTAAAGGTTTATCTGGAGGTTGTACTGTGTTACTGGTCAAAGGCCTCACTGAAAAGATAAAATCACTACTGGACAAAGGCAGTTAAGTACTACTAACATTTTTTTTTATCCAGAGCAGTTAATTAAAAAATAGACACAATAATTACGTAATTAAATGAATAAGTACCATGGTTGGTAACTAAACTTGCATGGTTCTCGGATCCAATATTTCTCGTCAAAGAGGCATCTCGCGGTGGTAATGGTGGAGGTTCATCTGCATCCGTATGATTTGACACAACCGCTTCAATCTCTATGAGATTCCCTTCGTGCCTTATACTCTGAAATAAGAAATATGCACCTGCATGTGAGTCAAAGTAAAGGAAACATATGCTGTCTTGCTCACATCATGCACAAAACTCCACAATACTTGAAGTGAATGACGCCAATAATTAAAAACTTTAAGTGCTGAATAAACTGACAGAAGGATGCGACTAAAAAGTGAACAAAGACTGCGCCTTTGATTACTCACACCAAAGGCTCGGCAGTAACAGAAATGTGTTACATAAAGGAAGATATATGAAAAGGCTTCACTTGGAAACAAATGACTGGGCATTTTCTAAAAAAAGAAATACTTTAATTAAAATTTACCCGTAACAGGCATGCACAGTACTATATTTTTTAACATGTTTTAAATTCCTGTAAACTTTAATGAAGACTATGTAGGCTACATGGTACACTTTTTTTTCACTCTTGTTTCTCCATCATCAACATTATTTTGTACTTCAAGGTAATATCTGCCAAAAGCTTACAATATCCAACCACTCCTGAATTTCAATTTAAAAAGATAATTGTTTCAAGTCCTATACATTTTAAAAAAATTTTCTCCTACATGGAAAAATATTTTATTAGATGCTGTGTATTAACAGGCTAAATAATGTCAACATTTAAATCACATTTACAATTACAGTACTGTACCATACATTAACATTATCAAACATTATTTGACTCGAGGAACACCTATGGAATTATAGTATCACACTTACCACATTGTTCCTGTTATTTATTAATTGTTTGGCACCTTCAATAATAGCCAGGTACGAAAACCGCAGTTGGTCCGGAGTCTGTATCAGCCCCATTCGATACTTCCTCATTTCAAGTAGAATCTCTCGTATGTTCACAGACTCAATCCCATTCTCCTCCATCTGAAAATACAGAGGAATGGTTGTTTTAGAATACACAGAAAATAATATACTGTACAGTGATAGCTTATTAACTCTTTTGATGTGGAATGAAATATTTTTAACTGTGTCAAAATCGTGTACACAAATCTTTTAAAATTTTTTTGTAAATATTTTATGGTTGGGTATTTTTAAGCAAGAAAACGATGTACCTATGGTTTACAGTGTCATTTATGTAATTCAATGTTCGACTAAAGTTGCATGTCGCAGTTTAGAAATGTTATATATATATATATATATATATATATATATATGTATATATTATATATTTTTTTTATTTTTTTTCCCCCCCCAAAACAGAAAACATATAAGTTTGAAGAAAATCAAAGGTAAAGGAAAACTTACTTTATGTAGTTTTAAAGTCAAAGATATGGAGACAATTTCTTTGTAATGTTAGAAGAAGGAAGCGTAGATTTAGTTTGAATGTAAAAGTTTAAATTAGAAAGAAAAATATATTGCCTTTTTTCTTTCTTTGAAATACAAACTGTTTATATAAGAAACATACAATGAGTAAAAAGGTAAGCAGATGAACTAAGGATTTTGCTGCGGACAAACATTTAATAAAAACTTTAATATGTGTACATCAGTTTCTTACAGCGTGCATAAACAAAATGTGGCTCAACTTACTAGAACCAGACATGAATCCACCAGACAAAATGTCCCAGAGCGTCCAATCCCTGCGGAACAGTGGACAACGGGTGGTCCCACATTCTGGTCCAGCGCCCCGCTCTCTCTCACCACCATCAGGAAATGCAGGAATGCCGTTGGACTCTGGGGCACGCCAAAATCTGGCCAGGTTGTATAATGGAACTGCAGGATTTCACGACTCTCACCCGATTCTAGTTCCGTTAATCTGCAAATTAACAAAATTTCTGAAAAATATTCTCACCTTATTCAATTTCTGTTAATTTTGACTTAACAACATATTTCATGCTATTACTGTCTGTACATCCCATAACACCAATAATTCATTTTAATCACTGAATGAAAGTTAATTTAAATGCTCCAGTGAGGCACATAAAGATAAATAAACCAATATAAGTTACACAACTACGAGTGGCACACCTGAGTATTCTCGTGGTGTAGTAGGAAGCCTCAGTCTCCGACACATACTGAACCTGCAGGCCCACATCTTTCAAGGTCAATATGTCGTCGACGCCCTGCTGAGTCCCCGCCGGCCAGTACTGGTGGCACTTCACCTGTGCCCAACCACCACTGTAAAGCCCCGTTTACACCGGCCACAACAAACCAATGTTTTCAACAAATTATGCAACACACATAGCTGAAAAATTTTTGACAACTTATGTTTCCAAATTTTATTTTTATATTATTCGTTTCGTGTTCAGTAGATCCCATAATGATCAACATTGCTCTGGGATACTGATCATGTCAAATGAGTTAGTAAATAACTTTTGCAGAACTGTATATTTACAAAAAAATATATAACATTTGTTTTCAACATTCTGCAAGGTTGGAAAAAATAATTTTTCAAGCAAAGACATTTGTGTTACTGTATCTGGACCTTTCATTTGTCATTAACTTTGTTAGGATCATCTTTGTTTTACACAATTTTTACATTACATTTTGTAATCGCCAACATCGTTAGAAATTATGTACCTCAGCACACATTATATAATCTTGGTTAGCAGTTTCACCACCTTTTTTCTAATAGTAACTAGCTATTCTAAAGATCTTGACCTCACAACACACAAGTTGAATACGCTATTGTCATATTTTCACACAAAACCATTCAGCCATTCTTGAACTTATTTTTAATTTTGGTTTTTATATACTAAGCTGTGGTGTGAGGATAAATAAAACCAAGAATGTTATTCATATGCATCCCGGCATGGAAGGTGCCAGCATCATTATGTAAATGCCAAAATTTGCCGTTAGATAAAGGAAACAATTTGAAAAATTTCACATTATATAAAGTTCAGTAATTCCATTTCTTATTGTGGCTGAACAATTACCCTAAAGCTCTTTAAACTCTCCCTCACATAAAGGAGCACTAAGGGTGCTGCAGACCAGCGACAAATTCATTATCACCCACGTTACTTCAGTAGCGTTCAGTACGTTACATTTTTCTTTCACTTACAGGACATTAAGCGATGATCATGTAACATGTGGAAAGTAGAGCTGTGCCGATCCACAAATTTTACTGATACACCGATCTACCGATGCTGCTAATGTGGATCGGCTGATACGGTGCCGATACGCCAATACAATGCAAATACAAGTAAATTAGCATCTTAATACAATGGTTACTGTTTCTATCTTAATTAAATAGATAAGCATTTGCATTTACGCACTGCACAAATTGACAATATGCGATATCTTGCACAATACAGTCAACTCTCTATTATACAACCCCGAGAATAACGACCCTCTCGAAGTAACGACCCTTTTTCCAGGAACCATGAAAAATCGAAGAAAAAAAATTGCTAAAAAATTTTTTATTTGAAAAAAATAGAAAAGGCGTTGCACTTATTATGGCCGCCAATTTTTGCTGTTATTTCTCGAAAACTGTACTGCCGCACACGGCATGTTTGTTCTAAAAATATACGTTACTGCCCTTTCCTTACACATGAAGCGATGGCCAGCCAACCGGCCGGCCCGAATGCCCCTTCCCAACCCCTGGCCGTCAGCGACCCGCCCGCCACTTTCCCTCCACCCGGCCAACCATTCCAAAAAGGCCGTTCGCTCACCTCTTTTTCAGTCTGTCTTTGTGCCTGTGATATTACGATTATATGTCGTGTTTATTTAAGCTTTATTACATTTTCCATTTTGTTAACTAAATGCTATTAAATATAATTACCATAACGTCATTTAATGATGTATACACAGTAACGTTTATAAATCATTATTCTTTTAACAAGTGAAAGCAGTTCACAATTGACACTACCAAACGTCGTGTGCATGTCTAAGGTGCGTGGCGTAGGGCAGTACGACACTTGACAACAGCGCGTCTGATGTATCACTAGCCCTCACATGCGCTCGCGCCCACATACACGCACACGCAATCGGCTGGACCGTAAATAACAGCTGTGGATACACTTGAATATGTTGGTGAAAAGAAAAATGAAACAGCATTGTGTAAGTTTAAAGTTGTTCAGCATGTGCGTTATCCAAGCTTATTAACAATGATCAACATCTTTATGTTTGTAATTGTTTACTGTTGATGAACAAATTGAAACTGAGTACCAACTCCCTCTCCACGCACATTGGTGAAGTGTGTAAATAACTCGCGCACAGAGTAGAATCAGTATACAAGCAGATTATTTTCACACAGCCAGCCGAGCTAGAAAGCGAAAGAACTACGAAACAAAGGGAGCAGTGTTATCATCACGTCCCATCTGCTGAGCGAGCGAGCGAGCATCAGGAGCTGTTACTACGTAGTGGTCAAAAGTGGTACAAGTGACCCAGCAGACGCGTCATTTATGTTATTTTTGAGCTAACCCGTTTCCAGATAGGTCCTTGCGCACACAAATCATCGTACACGTGTGTGTGATCTCTCGCTACCAAGACAAGGTCCCAGGAGGCAAACAGCTTTGTCAAAACGTATGTTGTGCCAACTAGAATTACCGTTGTCTGCGAAGTTTGTGCCTGATGTGTCAAAGAAAAGCCATAGATGTCAACCAATGTAGCCTATTGAAATAAATTACTATTTCAGTCAACAACATTGCGGCACGTCCAGAGTATCATTTATTCAAAATACGTCATTGTATTTAAAAAATATTACTATTTCAATAAACTTTCTTGCAAATAACTTCTGAAAACGGTCGTTGCGGGCGCAAGAATCTATATTGCCGGCGCCGTTCTTGCTTAATTTTGAGACAAAGAAAGGTCACATATCTGCTTACAGTGTTACCTATTTATTCAAGATACTTCACTCTACTGAAAAATATTACTATTTCAATAAACTTTGTTGCGGTATTCTTGCAAATAACTTCTGAAAACGGTCGTTGCGGGCGCAAGAATCTATATTGCCGGCGCCGTTCTTGCTTAATTTTGAGACAAAGAAAGGTCACATATCTGCTTACAGTGTTACCTATTTATTCAAGATACTTCACTCTACTGAAAAATATTACTATTTCAATAAACTTTGTTGCGGTATTCTTGCAAATAACTTCCGAAAACGGTCGTTGCGGGCGCAAGAATCTATATTACCGGCGACGTTTTTGCTTAATTTTTAGCCAAAGAAAGGTCATACATCCCGTCCAGTGTATATATTTATCCAAAATACTTGACTCTACGCCTCTGTCACGATAGCACGCTGCTAGACATCTGCCATCTGCTTGCCTGCGTGTGACGGCATTTCAGACACACATGTTGCTGTGTTGCCAGCTTGCTACGTCTTCTACTGCCGGTACCGACTCGCAGTGTGCTAGGCGCGCTCAGCTGCACACTCCACTTTTGGAAATTATGTAGTAATGATAAGCGGATGTTTACAGTATTAATGCACGTGAAATAAAAAATGTTTATCTTACATGTTTATGTAGTCTCGGATATCAGTCAATCCACCGATACCTAAATATTAGGAGTTGCATCGGATATCGGCCGATCTACCGATACGGCTAAATATCGGCAGTATCGGAAATCGCCGATCTGGATCGGCACAGCACTAGTGGAAAGTATGGTTAGAAATCCAATGTACAAATCCACTTTTTTCTTAATTCAGTTGGTATTTTCCTCACACACAGAGGTCTAAAAAACTATATTTAAACCATTTTCAAAACTCAAAATTCATGTTTATAACAAACTGCAAATTTTTAAACTTACAGCAACAAAATTTGAAAATGTTACGTATTAAAACTGAACCGTGGAGCTTGACAGTTACATATCAACATGAGACACAATGCACATTTGCCTGCCTACTCTTCACCAGAGGAAGCCAAATTTTTCAGCGAAACATGTTTCTGCACATAGTGTGTTGTCCCATTGACATGTGTAACTATCAAGCTCCAGGGTACACTAGTGAAAACTTGAACATCTTCAATTTTAATACACAATTAGTTGCCTAGTGGCCTTTGTCTTTCCTTATCAAAATTAAAATGTTGTGTTTCTTTTTTTTTTTTTTGTAGATAAACGAATGAAATATGATTCAAGTAGTTTCACTAAAAAAAAAAATAAAAAAAAAATAAAAATAATAATAATAATAATAATAATCAGAACTCCCTCATTTCCAGGGCAAGTAGCAATTAGGACTGATCCATATGAACAAAAAAAAAATGTTGATCCAAGTCGGCAAATAATACTTTGTTACTAAGTCTCGTAGAGAAAGGATAATGATGATGAAATGTTCTAAAAGACAGTCTGATTCACCTGAGTGATAAAATGGTGCTCAGGAGCTTTTATCAATGTTATCAATGTTACATGTTAAGACTGGATTCCAGCCCAGTCATATGAGTGAGGTTTTGGTCAGTGCCTAACATTGAGGTCCCTGGATTGCCTTGGTAGGAGGCGATTGGTTTGACTATTCAGCCACCGTGGCCCCTCTAACCCAGTACAGAAACTGTCTTGTCTCCATGAAACGAGCACACCAGTTAGCAAGCACAATGCATAGTCATATTTACCTGATTCTTCTCAATAAGCCTGTTTAGCATGAGGACAGCTTTACTATTCTGTTCCCACACCATGAGCCAGAAGTGGTCAGTAGTGTGAGGCAAAGGACCTTGGGTTAAAATATAGTGACGGTGGGCTTTCTCCATCTGAAAGAAAGTCACATACTTTAAAAAACTTCCAACTGAGGTGTGCAAAATATTCACAGCTCATTCAATAACTCAGAATGCTGCATTACCTTGATCAAGTTGGCATTAATGTAGTCACAGGGTCCTTTGGACAAGACAACTCGACTATGGTCGTAAGGGCTGACATCTCGGTACCTGTTTAAATTCTTGTTTTGGGACTTCCTTGCTTCCAACAATGTATAATCGAAATTCAAAGATTCATTTCGTATGTGCTGAAAGACAATAAAAAAAAAATGTAAGTAAACAAATTTTGACTAGGATACACTAACAAATATTTTATAACAAATATTTTAAAATCCACCTGTTTTACACATTCATTGATGGTGATATCTGTAAAGTGCCAGACAGCCCAGGGTGTGTAGCTCATACTGAACTTCCAAAACCTTAACCAGCTTAGCTTTATATAATTTAACTCAGCACATCCAAAAAGTGACTTACCGTAGTCCAAGTTTAACTCGTGTTCAGAAAGTCTAATGATTTATTTTCTTAATACTCACCTCGATCAATTATGAACGTACTCTGCTTGAGACAGGGAGGGTAAACTAACCAGTACAAAATCACAGGAAAACAACGTAAACATTAAACAATCAGAACAGCAACAAAGTTAAACTGTATATTCGACAACCAAAATATTTAAGCACGAACCATAAAGGAACATTATGTATCTGGGAAAAGAAAAAGCAAGATTTTGAACTTCAGCAATTACATTTTATTTTAGCTGTACAAAGAACACAAATTAATTCTGAAACCTCCCTTCTTCCACCCCCCACCACCTTTGTGACCCGCAAAATTGTGAATTGGTTATAAACATAAAAAAATTGTCACATTTTTTAAAAGTATTTAACAAATGTTTAAAACACTGAAGTCTATTTTTTTAATCTTGGCATCTTAATATACCTTATTGCTTATAGGCATTTGATAACCTGTGATCCAGGAAACCTGGTTAAATGACCGAATGAGCCCAGTAAGCTATCTGGTTACTTTACGTGTATGTCTATGCTGATACTTGTACTGTAGCCTACTATTAAGATTGTGTGGTAGAAAGATAAACTGTGAAAACATCAACTGATTTCTTCGCATTTTTCGAAGCCAATATGGATAAAATACTCAATGACAATCCTAGATAATGGTATTACCAACTTTAATAGTAAATATTTATTCAAAATTACTAATTCGTTATGTGTGATCTCTTGCGCCGCAGTTAAATGCACGAGGTTGTGGCGTCAGAGATTGTGCCTCAGAAGTTCGTAACACTGAAAACAATTTTGTTTAAAACGTTGGCTAAAACTATTGTCTAGGATTGCTATTGATTAGTTTTAGCAAATTGGCTTCAAGAAACCTACAGTCATAGATTAATGCTTTTAGCGTTGAATTATGTACCACGCCCTCTTAAGCAATTACATTAAAACTCAGAATTAAATAATTGTGGAAAAATAATTTTTTATTGTACATGCAAGCAGAACTAAGACACACACTACATAATAACATTAATACTTAACTTAAAAACCCTGTACTGTAAAAATTAACAGTTCTTTAGGTGTGTTAATACAAATGTTTGTCTTAAATGATTCAAGAACTGCATAAACATGGAAAGTTAATAAATAAGTAGGCTAATATCAACGGGAGAATGCATCTGAGGAAAGGACAGCACTTCTAAGAGGCATTATTTCAAAACTAGAAACCTGCACGCATCTACCCGTTCCCGAAAAATCGGCAGAATGTGAGGATGACGGAATGAGTACAGGAAACAACATTTCCTTTCAATACATCATTAACACAACTCTGAATCACTTGATGAGATACGCAGGGATGTATCTAGGCTTTCCTTCGCCCAGGGCAAGAATTATGATTTGCTCCCCCCCCCCCTAAATTCCTTCCCCTTTCCCCATCAGTCCAATCAACCCAATAGTACTAAACATATCTTGCATACGTTGATTTGCGCTCGCGTAAATAACGGACATCAAACCTGTACTTACTGGCTACCATTAGCAGTGTTTTAAGTGTGCAATCTAATTATAAATACTGTATTTATGACATTATACAGTGTTCAAAGATAATTAAAATACAAAACTACTAAAAGTCTAAATATTGGTAGATATAGTATCTTTTTTACACTCGTAGTAATAGCAGGTAATTTGCATTTGGAAAGGTAAACTGCTACTCAAGGGCAGAGCACGAGTCACCTAGTTAAGTGCACGCAGTAGGGCCAAAAAGGCAATAACCATTGAGTATTCAAGGAACCATGAATCTAATTACAGTAGTTAGATCTACCCAGGCCCCTCTTATAGCAATAAGAGGACGTGGAACGGCCTACGAAAGTCCTACCTCACAACACGGACATGCACACGGCAGCTGATAGGCGCTGACAGTAGGGCTCCACGACTTCACCTACATACAGAGTTGAGTGTCGTTGCACCGGAGCCAAGGCCGTTGATAGTGTGATGGCTACAATGGGCCTAAGTTACAGGGACGCAAATGTAAAACATATAATGCAGAGAAAGAGCTAGCCTGTTATCTGTTTTTGTGGTAAACAACAAACAATACTGCTTGTGACCTGGAGAAAAGACTACAGGCAGAGCTCAATTATAAAACCTAATTGAAGCACCATTAGAGATTGATAACAAGTCAGCCCTGTCTCTTCGCCCAAAGATGCTGCTCTAAGCAGCGAAATGTCGCAATACGCACTTCCGCGACTATGTGTCATCCTCAAGTATATTTTTGTGTGTTTCTGTCAAGTACCAACACGTAAGTACGTGTGCTTCTGTCTTATGTACATACTGTTAGCCTAGTAGCCTCTTCCTTTCAATTATAAGTTTACTTATAATTTCCTGCTGGTTATTCCAAAACACAACTCTAGCAACCCAGGTAGCTAAAACTTCAGTTATATTCAAGTAACACTTAAAAATTAGCTTTTCAATAAACTACATAGCCTATGTTTATGTAACCATTATAATTACAGTAATTAAAGATAAGTAGGCTACCTTACAGCGCATCACTACAATTGAATGATACAGGTTTCCCAGCAAACAAGGATTGCAAAATTCCCTGATTTTTCCAGGTTTTCCAACAGAAAATTAAAATTTTCCAGTAAAATAAAAACGACACAGTCTATATGCATAAAACAAAGTCAATTTAGTTGCACCATCTATATCAAGAACGGCTGGACAGATTTTAACTATCTCTGATTTTTTGGATTCGACTCCACCCCAAATAGCAGAATAACTACTAAAATATATGAAAAACTGAGGTCTTTAGTGCTGGTAAGAAGTGACATGAGGTGAGTGTGAAGCAGTGCCGGAATATAATGGTGGGGAAAACGAGAGATCCCCGAGAAAACCTGCCGGCCCAGCAGCATCATTCGGCATGATTCCAATATGCGAAAATTCTGTGATCAATTTTTTTCCTAACCTACCCTAATCTACTGTGTTGTGGTGGAGGTACGGGACCTAAGTGCATCTCAGGGCTAAGCCCCATACATCTACAAGGGAGAAATTTCATGCAGAAGAGGCATGCATCGCGGCGGAGAGGAATTGGGGTCATTCTCTAAGTGTACATATTGCTAAGCCATTATCTAAGAGAGAGCAAAACACCGGCGCAGTACTGTAAAAACCCTCTCTAACAAAATAGAAGCGTAACCACTCAACAGTTTCATGCATTAAAAATAAAGTGGTACTGGAGAAAGTAGGAAGGTCCAGGTTATTAGTAGTGTTATTAAGAGAGCGTGGTAGATAGATAAACGCTGAAAACATCAATTGATTTCTACGCTTTACTCGAAAACAGTATGGACAAAATACTCAATGACAATCCTAGATAATGGTATTTGCCAACTATATGAGTAAATATTTATCCAGAATTACTAATTCGTTACGCATGATCTATTGTGCCGCAGTTAAATGAACGAGGTTCCGGAGTCAGAGATTGAGCCTCAGAAGTTCGTAACGTTGGAAACTATTTTGTTTCAAACGTTAGCTAAAACTATTGTCTAGGATTGCTATTGTTAAATTTACGCAAATTGGCTTCAAGACACCTACAGTTATAGAGTAGGCCTAATACTTTTAGCGTTGAATTATGTACCACACCCTCTTTAACTTGGTGGGTGGCAAAGTGACTGCCGCATAGGTGATTTGACTGACTGATTTTTATTGTCCAATGAAGTCACAATATGGACTATAGGACTCGTCATACATTATTTGAACATGTGACCATACATATAAACAACGCACTTAGTAGGCTATATGATACAAAAAATCAGTAACATTGTATTTAATCAATTACAGAGAAATACAGCCCAAAATAAAAACATTTCATAACTTATATATAAAATTTCAATACAGATGTCTCTAAAATATAGATTTATAATTAAATTTTCTGTCATAAAAACTATCAACATCATAATAACACTATTAATATAACATTAATTAATAAATAATTTTTTGCTATTGAGCAAGCTCCCGGTGGCAAGCATCCAACACCCCTACAACATCCTCTCCAAAGTCTTCCTAAACTATCCCACACCCTGCAACGACACGACATCCTCCTGCAACAAAATCCACTCCCTGATCGTCCTAACCAGCACTGACTGTAGTCCCCATCCCGTTCTCCGCCAGACCCGCTGTATCTTTTTACTGTTGATTTTTATTCTTCCTAAGATCATTAACATGCAATATACTTCCCTGTGGAAAACAAACATTTATGCTAAAAGTCAATTCAATACACGACTACTAAAAAAAAAAAAAAATTCTCTAAAATAGAAGGTTTAACGAATTCTTTCGATTAAATCATAACGAAAATCGTGTATGAAATAACCTAACCAAAAAAAAATAACATGTCACGAAATAATTAGAAATCATCTGAGACGTAAACACATTGAAATAACCAAGCAACAATGCAATATGTAATTTTTAAATTATTCAAAAGTTCACTAAACATAACTCAAATTTGTACAGGACGTACACCAAATTGTATTCATAATGTTTGGCCAAACACACCTGATATAAAAGCGCCCACGCTCCTTTGGAGTCTATTTCCGAAAATTCTGCCTCTATGCTACTTTTCGGGGGACCCGTGCTCATCGTACGACGAAAAAATATATGGTAAAATTATTACGGCATACATGCACAATTTACGAGAAATGTCAATCCCCTTATTCCAACCACAAATCACAGCCAACTTTTCTACCTCTGACAGTCTGACATGTAAAGAATTAACATATTTGCGTAACCAACATAAGGTTACGAAGTTTCCCCACAAAAAGATCAGACGAAAAATTACCTAGCAGATAGAACCAAGGGTACGCCTGGTTCACATGAATGCGCAAAAATATACGCATATTTGTTAGCAACCGTCCGATACTGCTGGCCACGGTCTATGAAGGTAGAGGTCTTGACACTGAGGAATAAAAAGTGACTCCCTTTATGTCGCCGAGCGCTAGTAGTAATTTGGTGGAAGATTTGTCTTGTTTTTGGATTTGGCTTAGCTTAAAATGTGAAGCTGTTACCAGAATAGACGGCTTGGCCGGTGACGTCACAAGATGAGCATCACGCCGAGCAACAGCTGTTTCTGTACAAACGTTCGTCAAAATGCCATATGAATAGTGTTACTTGGACTGGTTACCATTGTATAAATAGTACAAAAATGCATGTACGGTAGTTGCAATAGCGAGTTTAGGTATCGCTAATAGAAATATATGAAGGATATTATTTCGTGTTACTCCGAATATCCCGGTAAAGAGTCTAGTCACTCGTGGTCGCTATTCATAAATTTGAGCCGAGAACTAGATCACAGCCCCAGACGACGATGTCCATACATTTGAGGGCTAGATCACATTAGACAAATATGAGCTTGATGTAATCCTTATTAAGGCGCACTTCGTAAATTGCACTTTAATATTACAGACAATATTATATAGGCCTAAATGTCGATTGTTTGAGGAGTAAAGCAAACTCGTTGTTAGCCTTTGATTAATTGATATTGGGTGGGACTATGGTGTAGTATTTTGCAGCTAAATGCTGTTTTTTTTATAAAATTGTATGTTATGTCTGCACGATACTATTAGTTCACATGAAACCGAAGTAGCACCTATAACCAGTACCTAATAAGCATAAAGTAGGCCTATAACAATAAAATGTAGCACTCGCAATTTGCCTACTGTTCGGTGGCAAGTTCAGACCTTTGTCCCTTTAAACTTCTTTCCAACCCTTTCCGAACCTC